>JAPQWV010002128.1:0-63666 GCA_027422505.1 Craterostigma plantagineum
CACTGTTTAGGGGTATTAAACACACAACGTTTTGTAGATGAGTACTTAATAGGAACGATTTTTTCGTAGGGGTACTGAACAGGAAGTTTAGTTTCTGACAGGGCCTGATAAGGAATTTACCCTTAATACAAAATGGGGGTGGTTTAAAAAGTTATGTAATAAGATAGGCAAATAGTGGCCTTTGGCCACGACGTTGCACCCATTGCATGCGATGTGGGGGCTTTGGCCGTTTTTCTTCTTTTTTATTTAAGTCGCCCCATTAGGGGCGATATTCCACTTTTTTTTTTAATTCTTTAATTTAATTAATTTTAACATTTATTAATATATAATTCACCGAACCATAAAAATCACCGTTGTTTCATGTGATTTACTAAATAAAAATAATAAACGCATTTAAATTATTGATTGTTTCACGGTGATTAATTTATGATTGTTTCACGGTGATTAAAACAATTATATTTCCCATATTCGAAAAAAAAATATAAATATGCATATCATTTTAATGGTCGTGAAACAAAGAATAAATTATTTACGTAAGAGAGAGATCTTTACCCATTTATGGAATTTCATGAGCTATTATAAACGACAATAGTTTAATGACTCATCTTATCTTTTATTTGCTTTTTTAATGTTGTTGAGCAAATTGGTACACATGGATCTCATTCTTCGCCGGCGAAACATTGTTGGTGTTTGAAAAAAATTAGGAAAATGTCGAAAAGATTTCACAGTACTGTTATAGTACTTCGTGTTGTAATATTCCATTGAGATAATAGTAGAATATTAATTAAGAATATTATACTATATATGTATTGTAACACACCTTGAGTAAATTTTAAAATTTTCAAAAATATAAAACATATCATGTTCAAGTATCTCAACTTCTACAGCTTCTTAAATAGCCAATCAGTGGTGTTGCAATTGTCCAAATTGTGAAAAACTGAAGACTAGAATAACATTTGTTTTAAATAGTTTGATAAATGGATAAATGGTTAATACTCATTTAGACCCAATAATTGGGTTTGGGTCCGGCCGTACCCATTAAAATTTCATTTTAAAGATCCATACACATAATTAATGGGTAGGGTCCTATCGGTATGGGCTGGGTAAAAAAAAAAAAGCGGTCGCCCCTCATCGTTATTTCATTGTGATTTAGAAATGATCGTCGCCCCTCATCGCCTACGCTCATTTAGAAAATTGGGTGAGGGGCAACACTCATGTGATTTTTACATAATAAAAGAATTAATAAACACATCTCACGATGGTTAAAATGTATATTTTATATTATTTGATATTTGAAAATTTTTTTATTATTTATAAATATAAAAAATATTTAAATTGGAATAAATTTAAAAAAAACAAGTAAAAATATTTCCCATATTCAAAAAATATAAGATACGCATATCATTTATCGTCCTGAATAAATTAGATGCGTTTATTGATTTTGTATATTTAAATCACATGAAATAACGATAATTTTATAATTTGGTTGATTATATAATTAATAAATATAAAATAAATTATTATAAAAAAATAAAAGAGAATGCCGCCTCTAATGGGGGGCGACTTAAATAAAAATAAATAAAAATGCCAAAACACCGACACCGCATGCAATAGGTGCGACGTCGTGACCAAAAGCCACCATTTGCACTACTTTATTGATTAATTTTTAAAACCACCCTATTTTATTAATTAAAATTTATACAGTTAAATAATTAAAAGGCCATTTTTTGGCTAACTGTACCCCCACACAACCGACTTCAGGCTTGTGTCACATATTCTGGGAACATGACTAATCTTCATGGGTCAGGTGAGCAGCTCCCCACTCTCCACCTACACTTTTAATAATTAGAAACCCCATGCACACATGTATTTTTTCATCGAAAAAGCGACTTGACTGACTAAGGTTAGTTCACATATCACCGATTAGTTTTACGAGGAAACCTTATCTGGTCACCTCACCTTTTTATGTAGGCCCATGGGCGTAAGCCCAATAACAAAATTTTTACAAACACACGCCATAATGCAGCACTGCCATCGCATTTGCAAAGCCGCTCTTTGTTTAGTCAGTTTCTTCCTTTTATTTTCTTTCTTTAGATGAGTTAGTGTTAGGGGAAGGACTGCCTAACTTTTTAACTATAGTAGGACATAGCGATCGCTTGTTAGTTTTTATTCATTTTTCACACTCGTTCATTTGCTTAATATCTCACGTAATTGCTGGACGAACCAAGTTTATCTTTTCCTTCCATTTAAGGAGATGCAGATTTACTTCATCCACAAATGTTCATTATGTTTTTCAGGAAAAACTGTAAGCAATTTCGACGTTGACCTATCTATAGGCATAGATTAAGCTTTTATTACAGCTGACAAAAAACGTTCCGTATCAAGAAACCCTTTTAATTTCCACTAATTTCAACTTTATAAAACCAAACCAAACCGTTATTATTATGAACTTCCTCAACATTTCAGATTCTCAAATTTGAAAAAAAAAAAAAAAAGAAAAAAAAGAAAAAAATCTAAGGAGATTTATCGACCAAATACGAATTTATCTAATTAGTAGTAATCTAATAACATCCATGGCTGTGAAAGGTAGGCGATATACTACGGCAAGGGTTTGCCGCGTAAAGGAGCATCGTCTTTGATGTCGGCGTCTTTTTGTGTTGTACGGACTTTTGATTCTGACATCGTTAGTGATCGTAGCGCTTTTTTTGGGTCTGACGAGCAGCACTTTGAAGGGCGCTCGAAAAGCACGCGACCTCAGCCATATCGCTCATCATTCATCGATGAATTCGTTAAGCTAATTACTTAATTAATTAATTACCACAGCAATATATATCTCAATCTTATTTTTATTGTGACTAATTTTTTCACCCTTTTTCTTGCTATCGTTGTCGTGGTAGAGATGAGGAGATTAGAGATCCATGGGTCGAGGTTATTTCTTGGGAGCCTCGAGCATCCATTTATCATAATTTCCTGGTAATCAACACATTTGATAGGATAGTCCGATCAATAATAATAATAATAATAATAATAATAATAATAATAATAATAATAATAATAATAATCAAGATTATTGTGGCTTGAGGCCCTGTATATAGTGTTTGCACCGTAATGTTTCGGCGAGATATGTGATTCTGGTAAAGTATGTAATGTTTACACCAAAACGTTTAATTTGGCAGTCGAAAGAGGAATGCGAGTATCTGATCAACCTTTCAAAACCTCACATGGAAAAGTCGACCGTCGTTGATGCTGAAACTGGAAGGAGCGTAGATAGCAGGTATATATATATATATATATATATATATATATATATATATATATATATATAACATATATATTTCTTGGTTTGGATCGTCAGACATATATACATATAGAGATATTAGATATTCGTCACGGTCTTACCTTACAATGTTTGCAGGGTACGTACGAGTTCCGGGACATTTCTACAAAGAGGGCAAAATGAAATTGTCAGTAGAATCGAGAAAAGAATTGCAGACTTCACCTTCATCCCTGTAGGTATGTATGCATTCTTTATGTCTACAATTGAGGATTGTCTTGGTTAATAATTAGTAATGGTAGTGCATTAATACTTCAATTTGTCCCCTTCTTTTAAGCTTTCATTCTATAATTGAAAAAAAAAAAAAATTACAAAAAAATGACAACAGAGCACGGTGAAGGTCTTCAAGTGCTCCATTATGAAGTGGGGCAAAAGTACGAACCTCACTACGACTATTTCATGGACGAGTTCAACACAAAGAACGGCGGTCAGCGCTTAGCTACAGTCCTCATGTACTTGTAAGCCACCTCTCTCTCTCTCTCTCTCTCTCCTCTCTCTCTCTCTCTCTCTCATTCATTTGATGATGATGATGATGAACACAGATCTGATGTCGAAGAAGGCGGGGAGACAATATTCCCAGCAGCTAACGGAAACTTCAGTTCCTTACCAGGTTGGAATGAACTGTCTGAATGTGGTAGAAGGGGACTTGCAATAAAACCGAAAATGGGCGATGCGCTACTCTTTTGGAGTATGAACCCAGACGCAACTTTAGATCCCACGAGTTTGCACAGTAAATCCCCCAAGACTTGTCGTAATTAAATTGCATACAACATTATTACAGAAAAGCAAAGAAAAAAACACAGGTTATAGAATGATATATATGGCAAAACCTCATGCAGGTGGATGTCCTGTTATAAAAGGGAACAAGTGGTCATCTACGAAATGGCTGAGGGTCCATCAATACTTAGCTTAGTCTCAGATATCACATACCGTCTTCTTTCATAAAAAGGTCAGCTTCGAACCACAGCCTATTTCTAATGCTTGAGCTGCTATAAATTCTGATCGAAACACACTTCACTTTTGCAGTCCTAATGAAACATAGGACGGGTTTGAAGACAATCTGTGCCTGTCAATGAAATTCTGCATCTTACTTTGCCAAAAGATCCGCGATCCTATTATACTACCTTGTGTATATGTATCATTACATCATAACCCAACTGAAATCCACTGAGTCATTTCAAATTTCAAACCCAACTGAAATCCACTGTAAATTTACTCAGTAATCGCATTTCTCAATCGTAAATTTACACGGAAAATTTTCTCGATCGAAAAATTTCTCGTCTACAGTATTGATATGGTCTTAACTAAGATGGGCCGAGAAAAACAAAAAAAGGAAAGGCCCAAAAAAGCCCATCGAAAATAAGAGCCCATGGTAAAATATAAATCTGGGAAGGAGCTGTAAGGATCTGACGGGCACTAACATGGACTGGACAAAGGAAGAAGAACCCTCGGATACCCAGATAAAAGTACTACAGGAAAGAGAGAAAAGGAATACAGGGGCACGTGTCGCCCTACTAGAGGAAGATACTACTGGGTGCCCTACTGTAGCCGCCGCAGAGGTCAATCCATCAAGCAATCCGTCATTTTCTCCTGCAGTTCTTAGGTCGTACGTCCCCCGAAAAAGCTGGAACTTAGCTTCCAACAGGCGGCGGAGAGCTGCTATAAAGGGAGGACTTAGCATATTTTCCATAAGCATCATCTCTCTACAGAAACACTTACGCAGCATGTTCTCTTTAGATATTTTAGACGTGTTTTCCATATTTCAAGAGTGAAGGTAAGGATTATATGAGTGTGTAATGTGTTGCTACTTAGTGAAGGATAGTTCCCAGCGCCCCGTGGACGTAGAATCCGAAAGGATTCAAACCACGTAAACCCCTGTGTTCTTTCCATTTACGTCCCAGCATCAACGACCCTCGTACACCTAACCAATAGCATAGTAACCGATCTACCGCTAACTAAGTATTCAGAGCCCCCATATATAAAAATACCTTTGATTGGGTTTGCCCCATATCAAATGGCACCGTCTATGGGAAATTCGGAGTTAAAGGCGTGAGGAATTTCTTGAACAAAGTACGAGGTTGTGTTGAAAAATTTCTCGTATGTTTTTTATTTTTGTGTTACAGGGATAAGGCAAGAAACGTGAGGACGCTGATGGAAGGAGACTCCTCCATACCGAAAAACTTGGACCCGCGATTCAGGGAGGTGGCAGGGGGCGATACGGCAGGGCAGGACGCCACCCTGGCACCTACTCCTGTTGTAATATCGCCAGAAACACCAATCACCTTGACTGCCGCGCAGTTAGACCTCTTGGTGCGCAACACTGTTAATAGCACCCTGGCTGAGAGAAGGAAGAAAAGGAGGCAACGGAAAAGGGCCCAGCCCCGTGTCGAGGCTGAGCAAGGAGACGGTAAGTTCACAGAAGTAACTGGGGAAAACGAGACGCAGCCGCAGCCTCAGGCGACGCCCTCTGAACATAGCAAGCGATTGTCCGGATCGGAGAATGAATCTAGGAAGGAAGAAGAACCCCCCAAGCAGCCTGAGGGACGTGGGGGAGCTGCGGAACAGGTTCGGGGGAATGAAGAGGAGCCAAAAAAGGCAGAACAGCCAGAAAGGGATGTAGGAACTCCTACGCTGATCTCTGACGAGTCCGTTAGCAAAGCCCCGGACCACGCTAAGGGGGCCGAAGGCTCTAAAAGAAGGAAAAAGGTCACGCTACGCCCAGAGGAAAAAGGGGAAACTTGGACCAAAAGAGAGAAAGAGCTGAGGGACCAACTGGCGGACCTTAAGCAGGTAGTGGACGGTGTCAGAAGCAGAACCATGCCGCCAAGGATTGGAGAAGGGTTAGTAGCGGGGACACCTTTTGCAAAGGAGTTACTGGTGGGGGAGGTCTCATCTAACTTCAAACAGTTGCCGTACGAATACGATGGGACGACAGACCCCGTGGAACACGTCCTGCGTTTTCAGAACACCATCCTGCTCCATGATTTCTCGGATGGGGTCAAATGCAGAGTGTTCTTAACCACCTTAGTAAGGGCAGCCCAACAATGGTTCAGCCAGTTAGCACCGGGATCCATCAAATCTTTTGAAGAATTTCAGCTGATATTCATCACTCAGTTCGCCAGCGCCCGAAAGCAGCCTAAGTCCGACATGTCGCTCTTCCAAGTACGGCAAGGGGAGAATGAGAGCCTACGGGCATACATAAGCAGGTTCAACATTGCAGCTTTGGAGGTACCGACGGCTACGCCTTCCGTTAAGGTCAGTGCCCTAATAAACGGACTTCGAGATGGGGACTTCTTCGCTTCTCTCTCCAAGAGACCACCGCCGACTTTCGAGGACATATTGCTGAGGGCAGACAAGTATATTAACTTGGAAGAGAGTAAGATGGCCAAGGCGCAAGAGGAAAAGCAGATAACCACGCCAAAGAAGGAAGGGGCCGTGAGAAGCCAAGGACATGCGAGGCCACCTCTGAGTCTGCCTCACAAAGAGCCTTGGGGATCTCCGGCCAGGGCCCCACGGAGGTTCACTCCACTGCGTGCTAATCCTGAGGAGGTCTTAGCGGTAGCGGGACGACACCCAGCCTTAAGAAAGCCCCTCGCTGGATCCTCAGGACCCTCTAGACCTTACTCTAACTTATATTGTCGTTACCATAACGAATACGGGCACCATACTAACAATTGCTATCACTTGAAGGACGAGATAGAGAGATTCATACAGGCGGGACATTTGAAGGAGTTTGTTAAGCGGGGACCTGAGCCCATCCCCCGGAAAAACGAAAAGGAAGAGGGGGGACCTACGCCGAACAAGGGTAAACCGCTGCCACCGCCGGCAGACAAAGGTCCCCCAGGACAGCCCAGGACCCCCATCCTAGTTATTGTCGGAGGTCCCAGTGGTGGGGATTCTAATCGAGCTAGGAAGTCTTATGCCAGGACAACTGAGGAACCCCGGCCCTAGGAATTAGTAGGGCACACGGAGGCCATCGCGAACGTACAATTCGGGCCGAAGGATGAAGAACACATCACGAGACCACATAACGATGCCTTGGTCATCACCACCGACATCGCCGGATACGACGTGTCCCGAGTCTTTATAGACGGGGGGAGCTCAGTTGACATCCTATTCCTAGACTGTCAGAAAAATGGACCTGGGAGTAGAGCTGCGACCCGTTTCCACTGCCTTGTACGGATTCAGGGGACCTGGGATACAACCCCTGGGAGAAATAACGTTACCCGTCGGAATGGGAAGAGACCCCGTTCGGGTT
Organism: Craterostigma plantagineum; assembly: GCA_027422505.1. Lineage (NCBI taxonomy): Eukaryota > Viridiplantae > Streptophyta > Magnoliopsida > Lamiales > Linderniaceae > Craterostigma > Craterostigma plantagineum. The sequence continues at coordinate 7,593 of JAPQWV010002128.1, forward strand.
GTGAAAACGATCAACTTCCTTGTGGTTGACATCTCCTCCTCTTATAATGTCATTCTGGGACGACCTGCCATCAACGAGTTCAGAGCGATCCCCTCTACCTACCATTTGAAAATTAAGTTCCCCGTAGGGGAGCATGTCGGAGAGATATTGGGGGATCAGCAAAGTTCCCGCCGATGCTACGCCAATGAAGTTAAGGCAGTAACCAAGGGAAAAGAGGGCGTTAGAGAAGGAAGCGGTCGAGACAAGAGGATCAGGGTCGAAGGAGGGGGACCTACGAGCTTGCAGCCCGAACCAGATGAGGAGCTAGTCAACGTAGAACTGTATCCTGATCAACCAGGGAGAACTACCAAAATAGGGACACATCTAGGGGAGCAAGCCACGAAGGGCTTGTTGGATGTCTGCAGAGGAACGCGGACTTATTAGCATTTTCCCCGAAGGATATGACAGGCATCCGCCCTGATATAGCCAAACATCATCTGAACGTCCTACCTGGCACCAAACCCATTAAGCAGAGACTCCGATTATGCGGGGCTGAAAGGGCGCAGACCTTGAAGGAAGAAGTCGATAAATTGCTTCAAGCGGCCACATCCAGGAGATCCAGTTCCCCACTTGGTTGGCTAATGCTGTTCTAGTAAAGAAGGGAAATGGGCAGTGGAGAATGTGTATCGATTTTAGGGACCTCAACAAGGCCTGTCCCAAGGACCATTACCCGCTGCCCAGAATAGAGCAGCTTGTGGACTCCACCTCAGGGTCTGAGGTCCTCAGCATGATGGACGCCTACCAGGGCTATCACCAGGTAAGTCTTGATTCAAATGACTTTGATAAAGTTTGTTTTGTGACACCAGGGGGAACATACGGGTACGTGCGAATGCCCTTCGGACTTAAAAACGCGGGAGCCACGTACCAAAGGATGGTGGATAAGGTCTTCAAGCAGCAGTTAGGCCGGAACATGGAGGTGTACGTAGATGATATGCTCGTGAAGTCCATACACCTCACTGATCATACCAGGGACCTGGAGGAGGCGTTCGAAGCAATTAGAGGAAGCGGCATGAAGCTGAACCCCGAAAAATGTGCATTCAGAGTAAGATCGGGAAAGTTCCTGGGCTATATGGTGACCCAACGAGGTATTGAGGTAAACCCCGCGAAAGTAAAAGCTATCTTGGAGATGCAACCTCCCCAGGGCGTCAAGGAAGTCCAGAGGCTCACGGGGCGGTTGGCAGCCCTTAATCGATTTATCTCCCACTCGGCCAAAAGGAGCCTACCTTTCTTCAAGGTACTGCGAAAGAACAAGCAATTCGAGTGGACCAAGGAATGCAGCAAGCCTTTGAAGAACTAAAGGAATACCTTCACAACACCCCGCTGCTGACTAAGCCCTTGATAGGGGACGTGTTGGCACTATATTTCTCCGTAGGGGACCACGCAATAAGCTCCGTCCTGCTAAAAGAGGAAGGGACCTCCCAGAGGCCCATCTATTTCGTAAGTAAAGTGCTGTTGGATGCGGAAACTAGATACTCCGAGGTCGAAAAGGCTGCGCTAGCAGTGATGACATCTGCTCGCCGACTCCGGCCATATTTCCTATCACACAAGGTGAGCGTGCGGACCAACTTCCCTCTGAAGCAGACATTAGACAAGCCAGACCTATCAGGAAGGATGGTGAAATGGGCCATCGAGCTAGGGGAGTACGACGTGGAGTTCGAGCGAAGGACCGCCATAAAGGCCCAGGCCCTCTCGGACTTCGTCCTCGAAACGACTAGGGGCCTCCCAAACGACGGTGGAAAGTGTATGTAGATGGGTCCGCCACTTCCCAAAGATCGGGAGCAGGAGTTCTCATCATCAACCCTGAGGGAAAGGAGCTCCGCTTTGCCATCACTTTCCATTTTCAGGCCTCCAACAACGAGTCAGAGTACGAAGCCCTCATCCATGGTCTGCGAATTGCGAAGGAGCTGGGAGCACGGGACGTTACCCTATTCTCGGACTCGTAGTTGGTGGTACAGCAAGTGAGGGGAAACTACGAAGCGAGAGATGAAAAGATGGTCGAATATGGTAAAAAGGTTGAGGAGCTAACGAAAGTTTTCGATTCCTATGAGATTGTGCAGGTCCCCAGGGAGGAAAACGACAAGGCCGATTATTTAGCGAAAGCAGCAAGTTCCGGACCGGTTCTCAAGGAAGAAGGTGTTACCTACCTTGCCCTAGACAAGGAAGAAGCAGGGGAGTTCGTGGCAGACATAGAAGAAGGGGATGATTGGAGGGCCCCTATCTTAGCCACCCTAAGGAACTCCAACCAGAAAGACATAAGGAGATACCGACAGAGGTTCTGCCTGATAGGCGATTCTCTTCAAAAAATCTTTCGTGCACGCATACGCTCGGTGTCTCTCCCAAAAGGAGGGCAGGAAGATACTCGAAGAAATACACGAAGGATGTGCGGGGGACCATGCAGGATATAAATCCCTCACTAGGAGAGTAGTCAGGGCCGGATACTTCTGGCCCAACATCGTCAAAGACGCCAAGGACCTGGTCAGAAGATGCAGTAATTGCCAGATGTATGGTCCCAGAATCCACGTCCCCGCTGAAGCCTTGGGGACGATGCAATCTCCATGTCCTTTCGATAAATGGGGGATCGATATAGTCGGCCCATTTCCTAGAGGGAAAGCACAAAAGAAGTTTGTTATTGTGGCGGTAGACTACTTCAGCAAATGGATCGAAGCTAAGGCAGTGGCGCGAATAGACGAAGAAAGGGTGATCGAATTCCTATGGAAAAACATCTGCTGCCGCTATGGTGCTCCCAGGATCCTCATTTCAGATAACGGAACCCAATTCTGCGGGACCAAGACACGACAATTCTGTGAAGGCATGAAGGTGACTCAGAGGTTCGTGGCGGTGGGACATCCCCAAGCAAATGTGCAGGCCGAAGTCTCCAATCGAACCATCCTCAGGGGGATCAAGGCCCGACTCGAGCAGGATGGGAACAAATGGGTAGAGGCGCTGGATGTTGTCCTTTGGGCTTACCGAACGAGCCCTCGCGAGGCAACAGGAGAAACGCCATTTGAGCTAGTGTACGGTTCGGCCGCAGTAATACCTGCTGAAATTGGCATTGAGACACACCGCCTGATGACATATGACGAAGAGGAGAACGCACAATTAAGAAGGGAGGACCTGGACCTTGTCGAAGGAATACGAGAAGAAGCTCACTTAAGGACCGAAGGATATAAGAGTCGCGTGAAGGCAATGTACGATAGGAGAATCCGACCAAGGGGATTTCAGCAGGGGGATCTAGTACTGAGGAGGGCCGATGTCCTACGACCCCTGAAGAAGATGGACGCTCCCTGGGAAGGGCCCTATCGCGTGACGAGGGTGCTTGGAGGTGGAGCCTACGAGTTAGAAGATGCCAAGGGGAGGTCCTTGCCCCGTCCTTGGAACGTCTCTAACTTAAAAAAGTTTTATGTGTAACACTACTATGTAAGAAAGGGAGGGGACGTACTCTTTTTCCTTCATCTGGGATTTTGCCTCAAAGGGAGGTTTTTGCCCAGATAAGGTTTTAACGAGGCGTACCTCCCCAGCGGAATATAAACGTTTTGTCATAACAAAGTGTACTCACAATTGATGCCAAGGGTCGACGGACCTGCGGTGTACAACGACATCAAGGGCTAACAGCCCGCGACGTGAAACGATACCAAGGGTCGACGGACCTGCGGCGTACAAAGACATCAAAGGCCGATAGCCTGCGACGTGAGATGATGCCAAAACCCGACGGGTCGGCGGCGTACCCGACATCAAAGGCCACAGGTCTGCGACGTGAAAGATGCCCATGAGGGCGTACAAGATACCACCGCTGACGAGCTGTGGCGTACAGGACATCAAAGGTCCCCAGTAAGGCCTGCGACGTGTATAGGTACCTTAGCGTAGCTGGCGCTATAACCAGGGTAAAACGGTGGGGTAGTCCCCCACTTTTTAAGACCTTCGGGCTTACATTACTGAATTCGCTAAGGACAGAGAGAGCCTAGCGCCTATGTGACACCTTTGAATAAGGATGACGATCTTTACAACCAAAGGCGTGTGTAATTTGTACTTGACTGACGAATTTAACGAGGTGCTGGTAAAGTACGATTGAATTCAACAAAGAAAAGCACGAAAAGAGAAATATACTTAATAAAAGAGGTCCTACATTACAAGGAAAAGGGGGGACCTCAGCGAAAGCATACGAAAGCAGGGGAGTTAAGCTCCCCCACCAAAACGGTAACATCCTAGAACTGTCCACAAAAGCATGAAAAGAGAAAGGTCCGTTACACGATACAAAGAAAAGGAAACTAAACGGAAGGATCCACGGGAGGATAGAAAACGACGCCAGGGAGGTCGGAGATATCGGCCTGGGCGAGAACTGCCATGTGCCTCTCGGCAGAAGGGCGCAAGAATAAGGGGTTCTCCTCCGCCATTGGGTCCCCTTTGAAGGATGGGGGGAGGAAGGCTCTTAAGGGCGGTAACCACTTCAACGCCTTCGGATCCGGCATGATGGCCACCCAAGAAATAGTGCTGCATGAAGGGGACGAAATCCCTAAGTGAAACGGGATCCCTCAGATAGGCCAGGCGCCAATCTTCCGCCAGATCTTCTAGGAACTTCTGTCCGGCCGCGGTCGATAAGAGGTGGCGCTGACAGATCTGAGCGCCCTCCGCCTTCATGGCCTCCAGCTCGACCGGCCCATGGACCTCCGTTATGCGGACGAAATCTTCATCCCACTTCGCTCTCTCCTTGGCAAAGGAGCTCTGGAGCTCCTCCTCACGCAGCTTCAGAAGGGCCGCATGGTCTTCTCTCTCATTCTCTGAAGACTTAAGCAGCTCCTCATACCGCTTGGCCAGCGCTGTCTTCTCCTCCACCAGTCCTTCCTTCTCATTTTGGAACTTGGCCTGAACCTCTTCGACTGTTTTTTCACGGGCGGCCAGATTGGCCTGAACCTCTTCGATTGTTTTCTCACGGGTGGCCAAACTGGCCTGAACTTGCTCTAACTGCTCCTGGAGGGACTTGATGCGTCCCTCCAACTCCGGCACCAACGGATGCTCAGAAGGCTTCACAGACACCAGACCTATCACCTGGGTACCACGAAAAGGAAATCCTAAGACCAGAAAACAGAGAAGGTATAGGCTACTCGAAGAAACTCAAAAAACGAGACAAAAGCGTCCACTAAGAGCGACCAAAGGCATACCTTGGAAAGATGATAGGCAAGTTCTGCCTCATTCTCTGCGGGGGATCTATTGGCGAACACCTCCCTGTCTTCTATGGGGACCAAGTTGCTTAACGCTGCCATCCCAGCTCTGGCCATGGAGTCCCCAGAAGGAGCCTCAGCCCGATCCTCACCTTCCTCAGATTCTGAAAGAACCTGTTTTTTCTTGGACTTCTTGGCTGGTTTTGCCAAAGAGCCGGCCTTTCGCTTCGTTTTAGGAGCATCAACAGCCTGGGCCAGCTCGGAAGTTCCCACACCCTTGGAGGCAAACTGCTGAACCTCCGCACGGATGTCCTGAGCACCCAAGAGCAAGGGAGGAACCGAAGCCGAGACAGAACCCTCGACCCCAGGAGGGGGTGGAACGTTCCGCCCCTACGCTCGCTAGCAGATTGAGCCATGAACCTGTCATCCCTGTACCACCAAGCCCACAAACAGAGAATCAACAAAATAATAACTCTGGAGGAATGATAAAGAGCAACAGAGACTATAAAATACCCTCGAGTGAAAAGTTAGCAGGAAGGGGTGAGAACCCAAAATGATACAGAACACCAGGAAACTTGGCCAAAAAGAAAGGGTTCAGAGGACCATGCTCCTCAGCATGGGCGTTCAGAGAGGCCAAAGCCTTCGAATTCCTTTTTGAGCACTTGCCCTGGTCGCGAGGAGGTGCACCAGTTACCCACTTACCACAGGGAAAATCCCACGAACCGCTCGGGGACTCCACAAAGAAGTAAGGTCCCTGCCAATCCTTGTCCATCTTGTGATTCTTGCCAAAGAAGTGAGTCTCACCTCCCATACGAGAAGAAATGGAGGAGAGGTAGAAGAAGGCACCATGAAGTTTGAGCGAAAACTGGGAAAGCACCAAGTCAGGCGACGGGACGCCTCCGGCGGCTCGCACCGCCACGAAAAAGGCCACAAGAAGACGAATGGCCGAAGGCTGGAATTGGTTTAACGGAACCTTGAAGGCCCTCGACACCTCAGAAAGAAAAAGGGGAATGGGGAAGCGCAGCCCAGCCCTAATCTGTGCCTCCCAAAACGCCAAACACGAGGGAGGCGGGAGGTCAGCCCTCTGGTCAGGAGATGCCATTCTCACGACGAAACCCTCGAAAACAAAACCCCCCTCCACCAGGCCGTCCAAATTCGCCGGCACGCATGTGGAAGCCTTAAAAACACTGAGAGGAGTTCGCGAGGAAGAAGAAGGAACGGATTTAGGGTTGGGGGGAGGCGACGAGCCGGAAAACACCACCAAACTCCGAGAATCGGCCGGCGAACCCGTGGAATCGGCCCCACCTACAGGAACAGAGGCCATCGAAGAAGCAGTAGCAGAACGAGTACGCGGCGCAACAGCGCAGGCGACTGGTTGGGAAGAGGGCTGCGAAGAGAGAGACGCAGGCGACGAATCAGAAGAAATCGATTGGTGGGACGGAGCAGGGGAAGACCGAGTTTTTTCTGAATCTGAGGTTGAAGAAGCCATAACCACGAGAGATGAAGAGGAAATAGAAATGGAGAAAGAGAGAGAGACGCACCTGTGCCGTATCGAAGTAACCCTTCAGAAAAATAACCTAAGGAGCTTCCAGAAGCCACCCTTAAAAAAGAAGCGGTTCCCGAGGTACTGAAAAGGAGCAGTAAAGGACACGTCCTTTCAAGAAATTAAGACGGGAGAGCCCCAAGGGGAGGTAAGGTCTAGTTTGTTTACTCTAATTCACTTTTGTCCCCAAAAATAAATTAGAGTAGGGGAGTGGTTGATATGGTCTTAACTAAGATGGGCCGAGAAAAACAAAAAAAGGAAAGGCCCAAAAAAGCCCATCGAAAATAAGAGCCCATGGTAAAATATAAATCTGGGAAGAAGGAGTTGTAAGGATCTGACGGGCACTAACATGGACTGGATAAAGGAAGAAGAACCCTCGGATACCCAGATAAAAGTATTACAGGAAAGAGAGAAAAGGAATACAGGGGCACGTGTCGCCCTACTAGAGGAAGATACTATTGGGTGACCTACTGTAGCCGCCGCAGAGGTCAATCCATCAAGCAATCCGTCATTTTCTCCTGCAGTTCTTAGGTCGTACGGCCCCAGGAAAAGCTGGAACTTAGCTTCCAACAGGCGGCGGGGAGCTGCTATAAAGGGAGGACTTAGCATATTTTCCATAATCATCATCTCTCTACAGAAACACTTACGCAGCATGTTCTCTTTAGATATTTTAGACGTGTTTTCCATATTTCAAGAGTGAAGGTAAGGATTATATGAGTGTGTAATGTGTTGCTACTTAGTGAAGGATAGTTCCCAGCGCCCCGTGGACGTAGAATCCGAAAGGATTCGAACCACGTAAACCCCTGTGTTCTTTCCATTTACGTCCCAGCATCAACGACCCTCGTACACCTAACCAATAGCATAGTAACCGATCTACCGCTAACTAAGTATTCAGAGCCCCCATATATAAAAATACGTTTGATTGGGTTTGCCCCATATCAAGTATCGTACCTTAAGTTCAAAAAACATAGAAAATTTTCTACGTCCTTTTCACTATAGCTTTCAATAGCGAATGAACGTTTTCTCGATCGCAAATTAAATCGGAGAATTGCATTTATAATTTGCACTAAGGCAATTCAATTGAGAACTTCAATTCTCACGCGACAGAAAACACGGAGTGAACAGTGCTTAAAACACTTAGAAAAAAATTTCGACTGAACCTCTACAAGATTAACATGCTTATGTCGAAATAAAATTTTCTATTCACAATTCACTTCGTATGATCCTTGTGTAAATTTCATATTATCAATTACGCATATTTTCAAACATGTTATGACTTGATACATCATTATGGTTTGATATATATTGAATTTCGACTCAAATTAAAATCTTGAACTAATGTTTTACATTTCTTATGTGTATTTCAGATGGATCACTGTTCTGCCTACAACCACATATATGACAAGAATCTAGGGAAGATTTCTGTTCAGGCCCCTTAATATTTTGATTTACCCGTCAGACCCTGTCAGAAATTGAATAAGTTTAAGGGACCTACTTTTTGTAAAATTCGAGTAAAGGACACAAAAAAGAATTTGACGAAAATACCCTTTTTATTTTTTCCAGCGAAACTCATGACGTGCTTTTTTGGTCTAAATATGAAGTGGTACTTTACTTCAGTTTATGTTACACAGTTAAAGCATATTGTTACTTTAGAAAAGAAACGTTATTTTTCAATAATATTGTGTTACTTTGTAATTGCAAAACGTTATCAACATAATTTTTTTTCGAACTCATTTTTCTTACACTGAATCGAGCACAAAATAATTCGATTGACCCATCCAGACGATTCGACATGTCATGTTGGATTCGTTATGATATTGACGATGACGATGTCGAATTTGCTTGTCTAATTAGGGTGCAAATTCGAAAACAAAATGGTAAATCGAGATTTCGACATAAATTCGAGGTACCCATGAGAATTGAGGTCTATTTGACCTTATTGATTCAATAACGACGTGATTTATGCAGTTTCATCTGTTTTTTAGTGTCGTTTGTGATTTTCGTTTTCTTCCTTTCGATCCATTACTTTTATACAGAATGTGTTATTTACGACGAACAATGCGTTATTACCTTTCAGCGACGTGTTACTTCTAAGTCAAAATTTGTTATTTAACATAAGACATTTGTTATTTTTTTATGTTATAAGTATTTCTTTTTTACACGATTTAGGGAAAATATAATATCCGTCTCTTGCAACTAATCGGTATAAATTCGAGGTACCCATGAGAAATTGAGATCTATTTGACCTTATTGAGTCAATAACGATGTGATTTATGCAGTTTTCATCTGTTTTTTAGTGTCGTTTGTGATTTTCGTTTTATTCTTTTCGATCCATTACTTGTATACAGAATGTGTTATTTACGACAGACAACGTGCTATTACCATTCAGCGACGTATTACTTATAAGTCAAAATTTGTTATTAACCATAAGACACATGTATTTTTTGCTTGTTATAAGTATTTCTTTTTACACGATTTAGGGAAAATATAATATCCGTTTCTTGCAACTAATCGGTATAAATTCGAGGTACCCATGAGAAATTGAGGTCTATTTTACCTTATTGAGTCAATAATGACGTGATTTATGCAGTTTTCATCTGTTTTTTAGTTTCGTTTTGTGATTTCGTTCTTTTTCTCCCGATCCATTATTTGTATACTAAATGTGTTATTTTACGACAAACAAGGCGTTATTACTTTTCAGTGATGTCTTATTTCTGGGTCAACATTGTTATTATCCTGAAGACATTTGTTATTTTTGTGAAACTTATCAACATTCATATGAAATTGACGATAATTTCAACATATCCGGTCATAGCAACCGCAATCTTAGCAATTTCTTTGATTTGGGTTTATCATATTTAATAATATCGATAGTTGCCTTGGTTAAACCATTTACAAATTAATATTGATTTCTCTGTTGTGGATCTCACGAGCGCGACGGTGTCGGGACGGAATCTTAAAACTTCATCGACGCAAACAATAAAAATATCTGTAGATTGAAGCATGTTTCTAGTTCAAATTGAAGGTAATACACGTAGATTCGAGAGACCCATAGCCTTAAAATTTTGCCGCGCCACCGTATTGGGTCTATTGTTTGTTTTTCAGGGTTTTTCGCGCCACCGTAGAGTTTCTGAACTGTTCTGGCGGGATATTAAAAACATTTCTGGACAGTTTAATCTGGTACCCGTAAGGGTTTAATTGTTACCAATAGAGTGTTATTTGTTATAAAATTGCCGTCTATGCACTAGGGTTTCTGGATAATTTGTTATCGTCTATGCGCTAGGGATTTTGGGTAGTTTTTGGGGTTTAGCACTTACGGGTTCGAGGTTAAGATTAAGGGTTTACGACATGAAATTTTGGGAGAACGATCAACGACTTGTGCAGTATAAGATACAACCTTAAAAAAATTTCGAGGTGCGGGGTTTAGGGTTTTGGGCCTCGGATTTAGGGTTTTGAGCTTAGTATTTTGTGTTTGTGGTCTATAAATGTTATTAGTACTTAATGTTGACGTTTGAACATGTTCGTGGTGCAATTTACAATGTTATGTTCCACTGAAAGAGGTGATAGTCTATGTTTTGCAATGGAGGACTACATGTTTATATATCTATTGAGATCAACATTCGTCTATTGACATCAAATTTCGCCTAATGTGTCTTTTAAAGGAATGTGCTGATTAAACTTCATCAAGTTATATATTTACATGAACATCCATATTAAACATCCAAAATAAAAGTGTATTTTTGTACGAATTAATCGAATTATTGACGTGGTACTGAACAACATTTATGAGGTATCAATATTGCTCAATGTGTTATTAAGTGAGTTCGAGTTGTTTTTTTTAACCTAACGTGTGTTATTGTTTCCAATTAATGTAGTACAATTTTGAGAAAGTCCTGTAAATATTCTCTGACAATTCTGTTAAATTCTCTGACGGGAGAACCTTCTAGAATATTCTCAATGAAGTGTTTGTTTTTACATGTATATGTGTTATATTTGTTGTGTAAACTGTTACTCACTTAAAAAATGTTTTAGTCTTAGAGAAGGCTAAAATTTTCTCAATTTCATGGTTACCGACTTACTTTTTCTTTTAATATTAAGACTCGTTTGATTCGATTTTATCTTATTCAGTCGCTTTTACCTTGTTTTGCCGTTAAGCTTGATATTGGATCGATTTCTGAACGAAATTTTTGATTTGGGGGGTGGAAGCACGAATTCATTCGATACATGAAAAATTCGTCTTTATTAGTAAGACCCATCTGAAATTGAGGACGGAAAAACTTTATTTAGTCACAAACACTGAGATCTATGCAGTTTTCCATCTGTTTTTAGTGTCGTCTGCGATTTTCATTTTATTCCTTTCGATCCATTACTTGTATACAGAATGTGTTATTTACGACAAACAAGGTGTTATTACCTTTCAGTGACGTGTTACTTCTGAGTCAACATTTGTTATCCATAAGACATCTGTTATTTTTTGCTATATTATAAGTATTTCGCTTTTATACAATTTAGCGAAAATGTAATATCCGTTTCTTGCAAGTAATCGGTATAAATTTGAGATACCCACGAGAAATCGAGGTCTATTTTACCTTATTGAGTCAATAACGCCGAGATTTATGCAGTTTTCATCCTTTTTAGCGTCGTTTGTGATTTTCGTTATATTCTCCCCGATCCATTGCTTGTATACAGAATGTGTTATTGACGACAAACATAGCGTTATTACCTTTCATTGACGTGTTACTTCTAAGTCCACATTAGTTATTAATCATAAGACATTTGTTATTCAATTCTATGTTATAAGTATTTTTTTTTTACACAATTTAGGACAAATATAATATCCATTTCTTGCAACTAATCGGTATAAATTCGAGGTACCCATGAGAAATTGAGGTCTATTTTACCTTATTGAGTCAATAACGACGTGATTTATGCAATTTTCATCTGTTTTTAGTGTCGTTTGTGATTTTCGTTCTTTTTCTCCCGATCCATTGGTTGTATACAGAATGTGTTATTCACGACAAACATGGCGTTATTACCTTTCAGCGACGTGTTACTTCTAAGTCAACATTTGTTATTAACCATAAGAAATTTGTTAGTTTTTCTATGTTATAAGTATTTTTTTTACACGATTTAGGGAAAATATAATATCCATTTCTTGCAACTAATCGGTATAAATTCGAGGTACCAATGAGAAATTGAGGTCTATTTTACCTTATTGAGTCAATAACGACGTGATTTATGCAGTTTTCATCCGTTTTTTAGTGTCGTTTTGTGATTTTGTTCTTTTTCTCCCGATCTATTAGTTGTATACAGATTGTGTTACTAACAATATATGGATCGTTATTTCTAATGTAGGATGTGGTATTTTTGTGTGACGATTTGTTATTTACTAGAAGAGATGTGTCATACGTCGCTAAGTGATTTGGAAAAACAAAAAAATTAAGTTCAGCTCCGGCAGCCTGTCGCCTCGCTTGTGGCCTCCTTCGAGCTCTACTACGACGACGGGTCAGGGTCGGACCTCGTCTGCTCACGAATGTCGAGATTATAGGCGGAAATCGAGCTTGAAGATTAGCTCGCTCGTTGGAGAAAATGATGGCAAAAGTTTGTAAATTTCGCATCTGTTAGGGGGTAAATATGTCATATCGCATAGTTTGGGTATTTTTCTCTAAGAGTTTTGAAAAGCAGGTCCTTCATACTAAATGGAATTTTATTGGGGCCTGAACACTAGTTAAAAATATTTCTAGGGCCTGACGCGTAATTAACCCAAGAATTTATACCTCAGGTGAAGACACCAACTTTCAACTCGACCTGACTACCTTCAGGTGTCCGACGAGATAATCATGTCCATCTTACAAGGCCATCCTCTGTGGAATGCTCTGACGATGACGGCGTCAGTACCGATGGTCTATCTCCAGCAATTCTGGAGAAGAATTAAGAGTCTCATAGTAGAGGGCAACTACCGGTTTACCACGGTGGTGGGACGAGACACATCAGCTTCAACAAGGATGATTTTGGACTATTTCTTGGCCTGCCATTCAGCCCAAACTACGACCCTCTGCCTACTGATGCAGAAATGGTGCGTGACTTCCTCCACATGGGATACCGGCCACCTCTAACCAAGCTTGCTCAAGTTCAGAGCAATGGCATCCCTCATCCGTGGAAGACACTTTTCGTGATAATCAATAAGTGCCTATCACCAAAGCACGCAGGGTTCGATGAAGGCAACGGCAACATTATGAGGATTTCCATGGAATCGCCTTCTCGCGGAATTACGATTTCACTCAACTGCTCTGGAATGATCTAGCGTAGCAGATCAGGCAGAAGGAAAACAAGCGATCAAAGAATGTTCCCTATGCCCGGTGGTTCAATGTGATCATTGCCAACCTCATGGAGCTCCACGAGAATATTCCGCGTCTGCCTCCAGGAGGGAACTATCAACCACCACGACTCAAATTCTTCCACAACCCCAGGCTCACGGATCTGATACAACCATCGATGCCGATCCCGTTTGAGCTTCTTCGTCTTGCCGACCCCGCGGGAGACTAATACCAGAGATACTGTCGGGAACATCATCTCATTGAGCAGATGATTCGAGGGCCCCCGAGAGATATCCAAGTGAGCCCTCAACAACAACAACACTTCAGCCCGGGGGACACGTTGATTGATGTAGTGGCCCAGGAGCTAGAGCAGGAGCTTCCAACTCAGGACGAACAAATACCTGAGGTTGATGCCACGTTGATTGATGATGTGGCAGCAGAGTTAAAACAAGAGGCTTCTGCCGAAATACTCCAGGTGGAAGTGCCTGTCCATGTTGGCGTGCTCGAAGAGACCATTAAGGAGGCTCTTCAACAAGTAGCACAGCCCGAGGCAGAATGGGGCAAAGCTCACTTCCACAAGTGACGGAACAGGCTCGTGAGGACGATGAGCGTGAACCTTCTCCTCACACAGCCACCTCATCAGATACGGAGTCCGATGAGGAGACCAGATTGATAGGACGGACTCCCAGACGACTTAGCATACAACTCGAGTCCCTCTTCACCACCATCACCACCACATCGGACACCACACCGATCACCTCTTCAAGTGTTGCGGCCACTTCTTCGCTTAATCTTGAGCCGCAACACAGCCTACCGGTGTCCGGTTCGCAGGTTCACATCGAGCCTGCCATAACACCCATAGAGGAGAATCTCCAAGATTAGACCCAAGGATTGGGTGGAAGTCTCGAACAGTCACAACCTCAAGTGACTCCGAGCCAACCTGAGGAGCGGGTGTTAGCCCTAGGGTTGTCAACAAGCGACATCAGTTGACCTGGTCCATCTACGATGGAGGCGTCCGTCCCATTCGTGACAGAAAACCGACTTCAGGCTGCTCTCCGAGGCATTAAAGTCCTCTGAAGATAAGATCATGGAGAGCGTGCGTACAGCAATCAAGACTTCCCGCCACGATCGTGTGTAAGCACCCGTCTCGGAGCCACCTTCCTCACAACTCATCCTCACACCCGTACAACCCACACGTACCACACCCATCCCCACACCCATCCTCACCCACAACCTAATCAACCCCGCAACAGTACCTATCAGTGACCTCCACTCCATCTTAGTCGCCTGCCTACTAGAGCTGTCCACACGAACGCCGGAAGAAGAAGACCTCTTCCGCCATCTCGTTGACTGTCCTTACCCGAGCGAAACCTGTCGAGGCCAAGGCTCTCACTCCAAACGCCGACATGACGATCTAGATGATCAAGGTCGTCATGAGGGGGAGAAGAGGCCTCGTATACATACACGAAGCCAAGGACGAAGCTCGAGCGTGACGCAGAAAGCGCTGGAGCCGCTGAAACCACACAACCCACTACCCAAACAACCGCCACCACGCACCGCACCACTCTAACCCAAACCCAAATCGACCCACCATCCTTCACCCTAAGGACGCCTCCGCCCACACCAACGACCCTCACAAGCCACTTGCTTCTAGAAGAAGAAGCAAGTGCCGCTATGCTCGTGGCCCTAGCAGCTACTCAAGCGACTCCCTCAATTGCTCCAGACCAACCGGGTACTTCTGGCCATGGCATCAATCCGCACGAATTCCTAGATAAGTACATCTTCGAAGAACAGTGGATGACCCATAGCATGCCTGATGAAGCTCAAAGACAACGCATCAGGGACGTTCGACAGTTCTTCCAAGCAGCTTCGGTTGACTTAGTCTTAATTGAAGACGAAGAACTTCAGGAAGGTGAAGACCATGAACAAGCTCCCGCAAGGCTTCCAAAATTAATTGCGCAACGAGCGGCCTCGCCTACAAGACAAATGCCTGGAACCGTTCTGTAACGACCCGTCCCATACCGGGTGTCACTGTAGCATCCGCCCCTACCGGGACTTGTGGGGTTGGGCCCACCACACTCCGACTGATAGTCTGGCCTCACTGTACCACCACTTAACCTTTCAGCGTGCTTCGTCCTCGCTCACACGCACCCTGGGCAAAATTCCCAGGGGGTCACCCATCCCAAGATTGCTTCAAGTCAAGCACGCTTAACTTCGAAGTTCTTTCGAATGGACTCCCGAAAAGGTAGGTCGACCTTGGTGATATGAGTAGTACTATAAATTCTTTTATACGATTCTTAGCCTGACACGCCCATACATTGTCAGTCTCAGGATCCCCTCTCATTCGGGTGTCGGATCGGTTCGTTCATGTACCCCTTCGCCTAGAAGCCTGCCAGGAGCCGCTCCTTGTCCGTGCATCTCTTTGGCACCGGCAATCACTCCCCGCCCTCGTCGGCCCCGGGCGTCACATGCCCACCAGCTTCTGCCTGGTTCGTCCCGGAACCAGCACCGTACAGCGAGAGGTTGTGCTCTGATACCACCTGTAACGACCCGTCCCATACCGGGTGTCACTGTAGCATCCGCCCCTATCGGGACTTGTGGGGTTGGGCCCACCACACTCCGACTGATAGTCTGGCCCCACTGTACCACCACTTAACCTTTCAGTGTGCTTCGTCCTCGCTCACATGCACCCTGGGCAAACTTCTCAGGGGGTCACCCATCCCAACAAGCACGCTTAACTTTGAAGTTCTTTCGGATGGACTCCCGAAAAGGTAGGTCGACCTTGGTGATATGAGTAGTACTATCAATTCTTTTATACGATTCTTAGCCTGACACGCCCATACATTGTCAGTCTCAGGATCCCCTCTCATTCGGGTGTCGGATCGGTTCGTTCATGTACCCCTTCGCCTAGAAGCCTGCCAGGAGCCGCTCCTTGTTCGTGCATCTCTTTGGCACCGGCGATCACTCCCCGCCCTCGTCGGCCCCGGGCGTCACACGTTCGCATTGATACGCAGTGGGAAAGCATAACGATTGAAATCCCATTCCTGGAAGAAGTTTGTCAACATATTTGGAGGTCATCGAACAAGATCAAGACGCGAACGAGTTCGAGCTCAGAGGCATCTCTCACTGGGAGCAGCAGAAAAGGATGAGCTATCTTTGGACGCTGACCCAACGTGGACCCGATGTGAGGCTGCGGATTCCTAAGGAGCGGCTGAAGAGTCACTTCAAGGAATTATCCCAGATATGTCAGCTACTCAGCGTCTACTGCACTAAAGGGTATCTTCCAACACCGTACTACGTGATAAAGAGGATAGATCGAACTCGAGAAGAACTAAGCGAGAGTGACCTATCCTATCTTCTTTCCAAGGAGGTGTACAAGCTCTACCAACTCTATGTAGAGAAGTACAAGGGTCCTCAAGGTTTTATCAAGAACGAAGGACTCGAGGGACTCTACCGATTCATGTTGAGACAAGTCAAGTACTCTGCCGCACACGATCTTCAGATGGCTCTGGAGAGCAATATGAATAAGGTCAACATGACGGCCCCGCTCAATCAAGGACCTGAAAACGAAGGGCTTCCAAGCAATCATGTACACATCAGCTCAGTCCTAGGCATCACCTACCACAATCCAATTGCTAAGAAGACAAGGTTGATGCTGAAGACTGAGATAAACAAGTTTTGCAACGGAACGCTCAAGGTGATCAGACAGAACATAGAGAAGAGATTGGAAGAAATCAATCGAGAGACGATGCGGAGGATTCATCGGTTCATGAGAGAACAACCGCTCCTGCTGGAACTACTTGATGACATTGAGGAGCGACTGGAGCTGAGGAGCACATTAAGGGACTTCGAGTACGCGCTGGGCTTGCGCAGGTCTTACTATGCCCGACGAAGACAAACAGCGCGGAAGGGCAATCAAGCACAAAGGGGGAGATTGTAGAATACGATTTGTAATTGTGCTTTGATTTATTAGTTGTCTTCGTAGATTAGGACGTTATTTGTATTTGTCCTTAGTTTAGGACTTACTCGTTATTTATACCAAGTTTGTTTGGTATAAATAGACTTGTAAACATTGTGCTTAATAGAGAAATTTAGTCAATTGATCCGAAGGGCTGCCAAATCCAATTCTAGAGAGAGAAACTCAAGAACCATTCTCTCAGTACTCGAATTCTCTCTCAATTTTTCAACGATGGTTTTTCCATCGAAGTTAATTTCATACAATTCTAATCAAATTCCTTAGGATTTGAGTCTAGGATCATAGGAGTTGATAATCGAGGGCCTAACAAATCTCCTACCCAAAAATGCATTATGAAACTCAAATCGTTCTCAAACTGAAATCCCAGTAACTATTCTCCAACCGATAAACTCATTCCTCAAAGGACTATATTCAAAATATTCATTTCTACACCAAGTTTTACAACTTTTCAATAATTCCCACAAGTTTATGTTAGGAATATGACCTCGAATGCTATACGAGGATTAGATTATATAGGGCATTAGCTTATTTATCGTTCGCTTCTTATGCAATAAGATATTTTCGTGTGTTTGATAAATGCATTGTTCGTTTATTGGATTTATGAGTTCTTTACTTAGCATCCAGTAAAGCAATAAATGAACAAATCCAAACGTGTCGAGTTGAGTCACTGTTCTCGATGGGCACAAGAGAAGAAGACATCGGTAAAGTCTTAATCTCGAACATTAAAAGTTCGTAAGCCTAAGGCTCCGGTTGGGTGCTGGATAACGGATCACGGGTTATTTGTCGATGACCTATCGTGTGCCGATATCCCGCTTGGAAGCGAAGGTCATGACTTGTAATACGAGTCGAATCAAGGGATTGAATCGTTTCATGGACACCGACTCACAGGTCGTACGGTCGAACATGGCTTATTACTCATGGAGTGCCAATACCGATGACAACACTATAGTAGTCCGCATGAAACTTTGACCGAAAGGGGTTTTGACAGAGTTGACTTTGAAGTGTTGACCGTCACTGGTTCCCCTTGACCCAATTTGCTGTTGCAGGGTCAGCGGGCCAGATGCAGTCTTGATGACGATTTGTGATGGGCTTAGATCGCCAAGTACGAATTCACTGTCTCATAGGTAATAAAGACAAGTGTCCTATGTTGACAGCGACGGGAAATTACGAAATCTTTAGCCAAGGTATTGAACTGACGCATGTTAGACATGGAGGGTAGTTTGGTAATTTGCCCCGTCTCCATTTTATCATAGAATCAAGCTCAGTGAGTTTGACATAGACCATGTGATGGCGAGTTCGAAAGACAACATGACACAAGACGAAAACATCTGAAACGTATTCCACCGAACGCGCTCGAAGGGATGGCCAGTCCGTTGAGTGGATTAAGGAAAGAAGAATATGAATGTGGTTTTGTGCAAACTCATAATGGAAGCCCAAGATAAAGAGGCTAATTCTCATGAACTCAGGCCCAAAGCTATCAACTTATTGGAAGTAACAAAGCCCAACCAATTGGACCCATCAAGGAGTTGAAAAGAAGGTCCAAACCAGCCCAAAATCATCCCAATCAAAGTCAATTTCGTCCATGACCTTTCAAGTCCTTTATCAAGATCCATGAAGTTGGTCCAAGTGATGTTTGGATGGGAAAATTCGTTGCATGCATAAAGGAAGCCAACGAGCCGTTCAAAGTTCATCTTGAAGTCATAAAAAACATTTCAAAAGTCACATTGAGGTCATATATTTCATTAAGTCTTCATTATTAAGTCAAAGTAGTTTATTTAATGCTTTTAGCCTAGTTTATCTATTAATATTCTATGTATGCTCGAAAATTAGTAAGAATTATCATTTTTGAACTTGCAAGGTTTTCCTTAATCCCTAGCTCTCCGAGAGCTTGTTTGAGTCTTTGCAATTTACGTGAAAATACTTTCAGGCTTATCAACTAAAGCCATTTAGTTGTGGCGCCAAAACGACCTTCTTATAGCTTTCGTGATTCAAAGGTGATAGGTTTATTATACCTATTGTTTGTTGGGTTCGTTAGGTCATAGGGGGTTGGCTATCCGGAACACTATTCTTCATGTGTGATCCAAAGGTCAAAGGTTTAATATACCCATTGTTGTTGGGTTCACTTGAGAGATTATTTTGAAATATAAATTTGCGTCTTTCGGCATTCAAGGCGCGATCTTTTTCAAAGTGAACTCGTGCTCACATTCGAGATTCACATAAGTTTGTATCAGAGCCTATTTGCCTCGAGGGTTGATTATTGAAAAAAAATAGAAAAAAAGTCGAAAAAAGAGTGCAGAAGAAAAAAAAAAGAAAAGAGTCAAAAAAATAGAAGAAAAAGTGCGAAAAAAGAGTTAAAAAAGAGGGTTTTTATTCTTGCGTCGTTGGTGTCCATCGTAATATTTAGTTGTCAAGTTGAGTGAGATTTTGTCTACGTTTTGTGAGGTTAGAACGAGTCTCGGGGGGTTTACGAATAAGGAAAAAGAAAGAGAGTGAGTGATCCTACCTTTCACATAAGCCTTCAACAAAAGAAGAAATACCATGGCCGATGAAGAAGATCACGAACAAGTCCAAATTTATTTCAACGAGCATTTGCTGACACTATAGCAGCCAACTAATCGAATAATGGAAACGATGTTGGACAGGATGGATCAGCTAGAAAGAAATTTCAACCGCAATCAACGACATAATACTTCGGACGAAGACGAAAATGGGGAGCAGTCCGATGTCTCAAGGGATAATAGGCGATGAGAACAAAGGGGAGGAAACTGTGGTAGCCCGCCTTCTACCACTACATTCTATACTAGTCTATGCGACTAATGTCCTACTATTGAAATAGATAGTACGAAATTTCGGGTAAAATTTTTCCTTTTATATAAAGGAATCGTAACTGTTCCTACAAAATCATCGTTGGGTCCTATTTACATAGGAAAGCGCGCATGCGGTCAAAAGAAATCTATCTACTGGGCCTCCACGAGGTCGCATCCATGCACACACTTCCATCTCAAAAGCCCACGAAAGCTTCAAAAGTTGGCCTCGCCGTGAAAATGATCACGTACCGTGATCGCGGGGTCCTACAACACTTAAAAACGTGGAATGAGCTTATAAAGCTCAGTAAGTGAAAACCATGCATGAAATGCACGTGACCTAAATAGCGAAGGCATTCGCGCCAATGCTATTGACTCATTACTAAGATGTGTTCATATGACCTTAAAACACTTCGAAATGATACTCTTTCCGAAATGATCTCGATCAGCTTCTTGTACTTTTCTTGGACTTCGTGTTCTTCATCTTTCAGCTGCTTGAGAATACTTCTAAGCTTGTTGCGAATGATTCGAAGTGTACCGTCGCTGAACTTGTTGATCTCTGATGTCTTCATCAGCCTTTTATCTCCTTTGTAGTTGACGTAAACGACTGATGGATCATCAACTTCATTGATTATGTGTCCTTCACCAAGACCTGTGTCAGGAACTTCAAAGGACGGTTTTGTCAGGTTCACCCTCTTCATATTGCTTTCCACTGCCATTTGGAGGTCATGCGTCGCGTTGAACTTGACTTGGCGCATCAAGAATCGCTTAAGAGCGACATATCCAACGTTGAGGTCTGGATTCTGAAGCGTTCCAAGAAACCTGTAGCTTCCAACCATCCGAATAATGTCCTCACCTCTTAAGTAGGAAAGATCGCCTTCAGTCATATCTTCGACTGTTCCATCTTCTCGCCCTATCTTGTAGATGGGAAATTCGTAGAAGTCGAGTCGAGCTCGTCGTACTCCGATGATTGCCCTAATTCTGGCTCGTTCCTTCTCTTCACTTCGAAGAGTCTCAACATCAGCTCCTTTCCCTTTCATCCTAAGTCCTCGACGGAGAGAAAGCAGGTACCGAATGGCAGTTGGTCTTGAAAGATGGGTTAACCCTCTGAGTTCCAGTTCGTCCAGCTGCTTAATCCTATCTTCTTTTCTCCAGATTCTCCGTCGTATCTCTTCTTGATAGGGAGCAACTACTTTGGCATTCTCCCATGGTAGATTAAGCTCTTCTCTTATCTTTGTCTTCGGGGGAGGGCATTCTTCATCAACGACGTGGTGTTTGAGAAGCTCGGGAAGTTCTGGAATTGCAGTTTCGTAGTCTTCACCTTCCTCAAGCTCGTCATCGTCGATAAGGGCAAGGCTTATGTTGGCTTTCATCAGAAAATATCTGGCATTCTCCATTAAGCCCTTAGCTATGGCTGGGTCCATTGGTTTTGTTATCCAATCCTCGTTGAAAATGTATTTTTCAACAGTGGTGTGAGGATTGTATAACTCTTCGAGGGATAGGATAGGTTCATTGGTAGGAGATGAGGAAGGTATTGGAGGGCTTCTTAGATAGTGTGTGTCTGGTGATGTGGCTTGTTGGGTTGTTTTGGTAGTAGGTCGGGTAGATTTTTTGGTTTGTGATGGAGTGGGTGTTTTGGTAGTTCGAGTCACTTGCTGTTGTTGAGGTTGTGGCTCTGGCTGCTTTTGTGGCTCTGGCTGCTTCTCCCCCTCGGGACGACCCTCACCCTCAGGGTCGTCACGCGGCTGATTGGAAGTCTGAGCTTCACCTCGGCACGTGAACGGAAGCTCAAGGCGTCGAAGAACCTCCGTTTCATATTCGCTGCGTTGCGTTGCAGTGCGAAGTCTGGCGATGACGACGTCAATCAGCTCTGTCACAGGGACATTCCACGGACCGTCGTCAGGGGCAATAAGGGGATCGGTGTGAGGTGGTGCGTGTTCGGGGACGGAGGCTTTGCCCTTGTCTCGAGAAGAACTCCCAATCGCGTCGTACACTTGGGTCATTATGGAGTCTTGAAGGTCTTTTGCGAAGGCAGTTAGGCGAGCATTTAGTGTGGCCTCCGTCACGAACGGGGAAAATAACGGGACGGAGTCACGAAGACGTTCCGTCGTCACAACATCAGTAGAAGGTACTGATGTGCCGCCTGTTTGCACAGGACTAAATGAACCGAAGCCACTAAGGCAAATCGTTGACATCGATGCTGAGACGAGCTCAGATCGATGGCCCAAATCAGCAGCTGGAGTGGTGTTGACCACTGTGGGACTTCCGCTCTGTCCCAGACTAGAAGCTAGTACAGAAACATCGAAGAGCGTTCCGGACAGGTCACCAAGACCTGTCAGTGCAAAAGGAGGTGTATGTGTCCTAGTAAAAGAAGAAAATATAGGTGGTGAGGTTACTAGACTCGTGGACAATGAAAGTGCAGTGTGAGGCGGAGAACTGCGTATTTCAACATCGACCCCCTCAGAGCGAGGAGGAGATGGCTGACGTGGTTCCTCGTGAGAAAGTGAAACAATCGTCTGTTGAGAGACGATTGAGTGGGCAGGTGGGGTACTTTGCGCGATTGGACCAGATGTCGCGACTTCTACTCGGGGGAGGACTAAGTCATCCCCTGAACCTATGGGATCGGTCCGGATTATTTGCTGACTAGAGGATGAAGGAGGATGATCGTGCTTTTGTTTAGTACGGCGTTCCTTCTTGCTGCTGGTGGCATCCCCTTTCGATTTTCTCTTTCGTTTTTGTTGTGGATGCGGAGTGTCCTAGACCTATAACTGGTTGTTGAGGTTGGCTAGTCCCGGGGTTAGATCCAACTGGGTTCTGTTGAATCGTGGGGATATCTTCGAGATTGTTGGCTTGCAGGTAGGCTTGTAGCATGGGATCTGCTTTGTCGAGAAGTTGAAGAAGATGTTCCCCCAATAGCATGGCTTCTTCATCGAATTTCGACTTTGTCTTGGTGGATTGTATTTTGTTGAGCTTGGGTATATCATAGCCTTCGAGTTGGGGACGACGTTCGATTTCTGGGTGAAGATCGATGAAGTGTTGAACAAGGATAGGAAACCATCGCATGTATGGGAGGACTCTTGTGGAGGTGTATTTTCGTCTTCGTAGTTGATCAACAAGGTCAGACCAAATGAGTTGGGCGATGTCGTAGTTTTTGTTGAAGACAATGCCGTGGAAGATCAACATGATATGGCGGTTGCAGCGGTCTGAGCCTGTGTGCTTAGGTGATAGGCACTTGTTGACGATTAAGAATAGCGTCCGCCAGGGTCGAGGGATGTCTTTGGCGCAAAAATCTGGGAGATGAATGGATTTCTGGCCATTGGGCTTGTATCCCATGAAAAGAAAGTCGGCAATCAAATGTTCAGAAGTCGGATGTTTATCATAAATGAGTGAGGTTGGGAGGTTTAGTTGGGTGCGTATTATAGCGGGGGTCAAGACGACAATGGTGTTATCAATTTGGGCAGAGAGACGGGTTGGTTGTGGGTTGTCGGTTGGATTTTGGAGCGAGGACCAAAATTGTTGTACGTAGACTTCGGGGACGCGCTCGATTTTACAAAAAGCATTGTTGAGGGGATGGTTTTGAAGAATTTTGAGGATGATAGGATCGGGGCATTGGGTATTTTCAAAATCCAATTGGACGTTATTTGGAAGCCTCTGAGCCCAGTCTTTAGATGGGAAAACTTCGTCAATTGCGCGCACCATAGTAATCAATCTGTAGAGATAGAATTCAAACATTAGGAGGAAATCGCACGAATACTCGGAAGATTTCTACCTATATCGCTTTAGTGTGAAACATCGCATAATATGTGTACGGGACTTAGAAAATTTTAAGATTTTGTCTTTGTATGATAATCGGACGATTTAATGTTAATCGCACAATATGAGTTAATGATAATCGCACAGTATGATAATCGGATGATACGTTAGTCATAATTTCAATCTTTGTACGTTTACGGGACTTAGACAATTTAATTTCAATAATATATTGGTAGAATCGGGCGATGGAATGAAATCGGGCAATTGAGAGTAGTATAGAAAGATTTAAGATGCAATCGGACGATTTAAGATTGAAGTTTGAAATCGGGCACTTGAGAGTTGATTGAGGGATTTAGTGAAATCGGGCGATTGAGTGATATCAGGCGATTGAGTGAAATCGGGCAATTGAGTGAAATCGGGCGATTGAGGGAAATCGGGCGATTGAGGGAAATCGGGCGATTGAGTGAAATCGGGCAGAGTGAAATCGGGCGATTGCAAGTAGACATAGGCAATTGAAATTAAAATTGAAATTGAACTTGAAAGTAGGAAATCAATTTTCGGGCGATTTTGGGACAGTTGGGAGAAAAATACATACGAAATCGGGCGATTAAAACAAATCGGGCGATTAAAACAAATCGGGCGATTTAGGAAGGAATTAGGTTTTGAATTTGGGTGTAAAATCGAGCGATTAAAGACATTTATCCGAAACAGCTAAGAACCTAAAATCAGGCGAAGCAAGCAGAAATCACAACAGCAGGCCAAGCACAACAGATAATTGATATTAAGATTATCTCAGTAACTACATAGAATCGAAATTTGCATATTCAAAGCAATGTAATGGTTACATATGGACGAACGCGTAAACCCTAAACTGACAGTTCTGAGAAATAAGTAAAAATCAAACCTAAATTGGCAGAGACAGGGATTCGCTTACGAAGATAGGTCGGAAACTTCAGAAAGATGCAAAGAGATGGATTTTGTGAGCTTGAGCGATGTAGGTATGTGGAGATTTTGAGAGAGATCTGTAAGCGTAAATCGCGTAAATTTGGGAAAAGAAATGAGAAATCGGGCGATTTTAAATTTATACGAAGGACGGTTACTGTAGCGGAATTGGAGATAGAGAAATCGGGCGAAAAACAAATCGCCGAAATCAGTCCTTAGCTGAATTTGAATGACACAGTGAGAATAATCGGGCGATTTTGAGAAATCGGCCGAATTTAAATTTAGACTTACTGTAGCGGAATTTACCATTTAGAAATCGGGCGAAATGGCCAATTTTAGAAGGGCGAACGATTCTTGTGTTTGGTATAAATTAGTTTTGAAGAATATCAAGGATATCAAACTGGTCAATTAATCTATGATACTAGGCACCAAAAATTTAATATCAAATCACCGAGTTTTTCAAGATCGATTTCTGTGAGACAGAATCCGGTAAACGACAAAGAAAGCTTCGCTTTCGTTCGCGGCGCTAAACCCTCAAGTCAAAAGTGCATCTGTATCATTGATTAGGTCCTCTGGACGAACGATTTTGTTGTTGGGTTTTTGCCTATAAATAGACCCGAGTGAAAAAAAAAAACATGGGAAGATCATAAATCATTCAATCGAACGAATCGAGTTCCTAAAGATGAACTGGAATCAGCAGCGAGACCAAGAAGAGAGCAGGGAGCACGCAGAGTTAGTGCGTCGCTTCAATCACAATTTGGATATGTTAGTACTGGAGATTGCACTTCTTATGTGCTTGTTCATCGTTTTTATGGCGATTCTGTTTTGGGTTTTAACAGCTCGTACTGGCTTTTGAGACCTTGTTACGCATGTCAAGTGATTTTCATAGTCTTCCTTACTGGAGTGATTTGATATTTTGGAGGTGTTTTGCATATTTGAGTTGTAATAGCAATTTGGTATTTTAGAGATGTTTTGCGTATTTGAGTTGTAATAGCGATTTTCGCTTATTGAAGGGTGTATGAATCATTAAAGAATAGTTTGTGAAATCAACTACTCCCCCTCAATCTGTGTATATCATTAAAGACGCTCCCCCTGGATTCGAGTAATTCCTGCAAAAACTCCCCCTCAAACAAAGCATATATGCGTATAATTAAGTGCCTCCTCAAAGTAAGCATATATTATTAAGTCGTCCATAAACCAAATACAATTCTTTTTTTTTTTTTATTATTATTATTATTATTTATTTATTTATTATTATTATTATTATTCTTATTTTTTTTTATTTTTATTTTTATTTTTATTTTTATTTTTATTTTTTTTTTTTGGTACGAGGAACAAGTATGTGCACTCTTACAAAGGACGTCGTGAAGTTATATCACCTAAGGTTCGCGATTCAGCATTCCTAACTCAGATACAAGGAAATGGAATCGTGTTTCATCCAAAGCCTTGGTAAATAAGTCAGCCAACTGAACCTCCGTATTCACGAAGTACATGGCAATTGTGCCCTTCTCCACATGGTCTTTTATAAAGTGATACCTAAGATCTATGTGTTTAGTGCGAGAATGGTGAACAGGGTTACAAGTAATGGCTATGGCGCTCTTTGAGTCGCTATATATAGGAATATTATTGAAATCAAACCCGTAATCCTGTAGTTGCGTTCGCAACCACAGGATTTGAGAGCAGCAACTCGCCGCAGCTACATACTCCGCCTCGGCAGTGGATGTGGATACACAGTTTTGCTTCTTAGATGACCAACTTACTAGTTTGTCACCTAAGAATTGTAGTCCTCCTGATGTACTTTTCCTGTCCATCTTACATCCTGCAAAATCCGCGTCAGTATAACCAAGTAATTGAAAATTTGAGTTATTAGGATACCATAGTCCAAGTGTTGAGGTTCCTTTGAGATACTTCATTATTCTCTTCACAGCTAGCATGTGTGACTCCTTTGGATTGGCTTGGAACCGAGCGCATAGACATGTAGCGAAAACAATGTCAGGTCTGCTGGCTGTGAGATACATGAGTGATCCGATAATTCCTCGATATGTGGTTGGATTGACTGGCTTTCCATCCGGGTCTGAGTCAAGCTTACAGGAAGGAGACATTGGGGTGTTCTTCGTAGTTGAATTCTCCAAGTTGTATTTCTTGAGTATGTCGAGGATGTACTTTGATTGGTTAATAAAGATGCCTTCTGAAAGTTGTTTAACTTGAAGTCCAAGAAAAAAGTTGAGTTCGCCCATCATGCTCATTTCGAATTTCGTCTTCATTAAATCGCCAAATTCTTTGCACAATTTTGGATTTGGGGACCCAAAGATAATATCATCAACATATATTTGAACGAGGAGAATCCCTGATTTATGTCTTTTAATGAAGAGTGTCGTGTCAATCTTTCCTTTCGTGAACCCTGATTTAATCAAAAAGTCTGAGAGTGCCTCGTACCAAGCACGTGGGGCTTGTTTTAGTCCATATAGAGCTTTCTCTAGAGAGTACACATGGTCAGGATGAGTTTCACTCACAAAGCCTGCAGGTTGAGCTACGTAAACTTCTTCTTTCAGTACCCCGTTGAGGAATGCTGTCTTGACGTCCATCTGGTAAACAGTAAAGTTTCTGTGAGCAGCATAAGCAAGAAATAGTCGGATGGCCTCAATTCGAGCAACTGGTGCAAATGTTTCGTCGTAGTCAATTCCTTCTTGTTGATTGTAGCCTTTTGCCACTAATCGGGCCTTGTTCTGAATGACGATTCCATCTTCATCTCTTTTATTTTTGAAGACCCACTTGGTTCCTATAATTGTCTTGCCTTTTGGTCTTGGGACTAATTTCCACACTTGGAGTCGCTCAAATTGATTGATTTCTTCCTGCATGGCTTGTATCCAGTCTGGATCAGCTAACGCATCTTCGATCTTACTTGGTTCGCTTTGACTTAGAAAGCATGCATATAAATTCTCGTTTATTGTTGAGGAACGTGTGCTTATTCCTTGATTTGGATCTCCGATAATTTGAGACGTTGGGTGAGCTCTAGTCCATTTCCTTGTGTGAGGAAGTGGTTGACTCAATTCCTCATGGTCAAGTTCCTCACTAGGTTCAGCTTCGATGGTACTAGAGATTTCAATGGGAATTTGATCTTCGTTACCTGAATTATCCGATGGGTCATTTCCTCCATCTACATTGTGGATTTGCTGAGGTGGAATGCTTGAAGTCATTTCATCAGCCTCTGTTGAAGTGTGTATAGACGGAACTGGTGTATCTGTTCGTTGTGAGCGAGGGCATATATATAGCTGATCAAATAAGAGATTCAGTTCGTCTTCATCAAATGTTTGTGAAGTAGATGATCCTTCTTCGATTGAAGGATTATGTTGATCTTCAGTCAATATCCTTAAGACTCCAGGTTGTGGATTTATCTGTTCAGCAGCAATAGATGGCGTTTCATCGAACGTAACATTCGCACTTTCCATGACGGTTCGTTTTTGTGGCAAGTAGACTCTGTACGCCTTGGACTCAGCAGAGTATCCAATGAATATCCCTTCGACTGCTTTAGGATCGAATTTTCCTCGGTCTTCTCTATCATTTAGAACGAAGCATTTGCAGCCAAATACTCGAAGAAACTTGATGCTTGGTATTCTTTTGTTGATGAGCTCGTAAGGAGTTTTTCCGAATCTTTTATGAATGCTAGTTCTGTTCTGAGTGAAACAGGCTGTGTTCACCGCTTCGGCCCAGAGAAAATGAGGGAGTTTCGATTGTATTAGCATTGTACGAGCTGCTTCAACTAGACTACGATTTCTTCTTTCCACAACTCCATTCTGTTGGGGTGTCTTCACTGCTGCGAATTGCTGAGTGATTCCCAGTGATGAATAGAAATTGTCTAGCAATTGATTCTTAAATTCAGTGCCATTGTCAGTTCGAATCACTAGAACATTGCAATCTAGTGAGTTCTGAGTCTTCCTCACAAAATCTATGATCAAGTCGGGAGTCTCATCTTTCGTCCTAAGGTATCTGGTCCACGTATATCGAGAGAAATCATCCACTATTACCAGAACGTATTTTCGTCCGTTGATGCTTTGTATTCTCATAGGTCCACACAGATCCATGTGCAGTAGTTCTAGTGGTCGGGACGTTGAAGCTACGAGCTTTGCCTTGTGTGATGCTCTTCTCATTTTCCCCATTTCGCACGCACTGCAGAGATGTTCCTTGTGATATTTCAAGGCTGGTAATCCACTCACTAGTTTGTCGGTGTGTAGTCTATTCAACATTTTGATGTTGATGTGGGATAGTCTTTGATGCCAAAGGTCACTTTGTTGAATTGAGTTCTTCGTCATGAGACACAGTTTGGACGAGGGTCGAGTAGTTTGCAAATCGATGGTATAAAGATTTGTCTTCCTCGTTCCAGTTAGAAGATCTCGACCACTCTTATCAGTAATACTACAACCTTCAGCATGAAATTGAACCTTTAGTTGTCTGTCACAGAATTGACCAATGCTGAAGAGATTATGACTGAGACCCTCAACATATGAAACCCCTTTGATCGTCAGGTTATCATGAATTAGATCGCCATGTCCTAAGATAGGAGCCGCGTGGTTGTTTCCAAAACGCACATTTCCACCGAATTGTTCGGTGTAGTTGCTCAGAAGCTCTTTTCTTCCAGTCATGTGTGTTGAGCAACCAGAATCAAGTATCCACACATGACGGATCTGCAAAAAATAATCAATAAGATTTAGGTACCCATTTAAGGACGGGTCCTCCCTTATTAGTTTTATAGTCTGTGTATGTCTTTCTTATGGGTCGGTTTCTAATGTCAGAGTTAAATTTTTCTACAACTCCCGTTGATTGCTTAGGGACCCATATCTTTCTAATTCCAAGAGGATGACAGTGATTTGTCCATGCTCTGAGTTGTTGTTTTGTAACCCATATGCTACGCATTCCTATAGCTTTAACTTTGTTTGCTTGTCTTTGTCTTTTGTCAGGTTTGTACTTTGATTTAAGAGAGGATGGTGGTGTTTCCTTGGAAGTACTGACATTGGTAGATTGGTATTTGGCGTTTAAGATAAAAGCATCATCATAGCTAGAATAGTAGGTACGATTCTTAGTAGTCGTTACAGGCTTAAGAAGAATAGACGAAGGTTCTGCAGGATAATTATTAGCACACAATTGACGCCTAATACAAAAATTAGAACTAGACGCTTCAAAATCGACGGGTTGCTTCCTTTTAAAGGTATAAGCGACATCGCTCTTTGATAGACTGTCTCCTGTGGCTTTCTTCTTCCCTTTCTTATTTAGAGGATTGCCTGTGAGTACATGCAAGGATGGGTTAGTAAGCTTAAATTTGTCAGATGCAATCTGCTTTCTTTTCTTCCTAGTGTCGATGGGGATGGATATTTGACATTTGGTTAGAGGAGTTTGTAGAGATCCTGAAGCTATGCCGATGTCGACTTGAGTCTCTAGAGAGGAAATTATACTTAGTAGAATTTTATTCTCTACTTGGAGAGTCATCCTTTCTGACTCTAGAGTTGAGACTGTAGTTCTGCTGCTGTCAATTTGTTTTTCAAATGTGGAAATTATACTAAGCAGTATTCCATTCTCTATCTGGAACTTTATCCTTTCAGATTCCAGGTTTGATTGCAAGTCAGAGATTACTTTGATTTTAGTTGGTATATATGCATTAGAGATATTTGGTTCTTCGATACTTACTTCATTAGACGAGGGCGGATAAATAAGTAAGTAGTCATCAGGATTGGATAATGGTATTTCCCTCGTCTTGTAACTATCATACAGTTCATCATAGTTAATAGTGATTTCTGCCCAATCAACTCTATTTCTCTTTTTCTCTTCTAGTGCATCATGTGCAGATGAGATTGTGAAAGGCATTAGATAAGGTAGATTTAACCCAGAGAAACTAACATCATAAAGAGGGAGTGGTCTCTTTACAATAGAGTTTGGGTTGAACCCTAATCCTTCATGTGGGTCATAGAATTCTCTGTCTCTAGGCTTATTCATGAAGATCGTTCTATCTGATTGTCCTCTCCTAATGAGTAAGTCTTCGAGCTTCTTAATCTTAGCATACAATTTTGCACGTTCATTATTTAGGGTATCGAACTCGCATGTTTTGTTGATTCGCTCATCGTTGCAAGTTGTCAATTTATCTTTTAGCTCACTAATCTGTGTTGTCAAATCTTCTATTTCTAAGTCACGACTATCAACTTTAGACTGTGCTACTTCTAGCAGACATTCTAGGTTGCTATTTTCTCGTAATTGCTTAAGTAGGCATGCATAATTATTGTCAAATCGAGCCTGTAAGTCATTGACCTTTGATTCAGATTCAGATAGGCAAGATCTCAGGTCAACTAAGTAAGTTTCTAATCTACATACTTCATCACGGGTCGTATCTAGGATTTCTAATGTGTTAGATAGCTTCACTTCTGTTGACCTGAGGTATTTAAGTTCATTTTGAAGGATAATGTTTTTTCTTGAAGTTCAGAATAGAGTCTTAGGTCAAGAGTTTCTACCTCCTTTCCGGAAGACAGCTCCTTGTTTTCAGTATCAGCATTGGCTTCCATGTTCTTTTGCTCAGAGTCATCTTCTTCCACCAGAGCCATCAAGGCTATCTTCTCCGTCTCACTTTCAGATGTATCTTCTAGCCAGTGATCCTGTTCAGCCATCAATGCGGTTCCAGATTTCTTCTGCTTGAGCAGTTGAAGTTTTCTGGTGTAGTACTCTTCATCCTTTTTCTTGGGAAGGTAACAATCTCTAGCGAAGTGCCCAGGCTTTCCACAATTGAAGCATTTGCTAGGCTCAGAATCATTCCTAGTATCAGATTGTTGAAAAGGCTTTGGCGGCTGTTTGGAGCTTGATGACACTCTCTGACGATTGGCAGATGATGATGATTTTTTGAAATATTGTTTTGCCATTCTTTTCGTTATAAAAGCCACGTGCTTCTCGAAATCTTTGAATTCAGGTTCTGATTCTGACTCAGAGTCTTCACTTTCTAATGGACTGGAGGCCTTAACAGTTTTACTCTTTGCAGCTTTTGCACTTTTCTTAAGATTGGTGTCTGTCACAAGGGCAACTGTGTCCCTGATTGCTTTACCTTTCTTCTCTCCGATCGCTTCATAAACATCGTCATTGTGCTGCTCCAGACTTTCGTAAACACTGTGAATATCAATTTGATCTAGGTCCTTGTTAAGCCTGAAGTGTGTGGTGACTCTCTTCCATTCTGGAGGCAGGGAGGTAAGAAATTTGACATTGAGTTCCATGTTAGTTTTTATGATGTTTATATCTTCCTTAATTCGTTCACGAGGACCATGAACCTGTTGTAGGTCTCGCTGATTTGCTCATCAGGCTTAGCCTTGAATGAATCGTATGCTGCAAGAGTGTTGGCTTTCTTTGCTCTTAGTCCACTCTCTGTTCCTTGCATCAATTTTGCAGTCTCATCCCACATGGCTTTAGCGGTTGGAAAGCTATCCACTTGAATCAGTATGTCATTAGGTAAGCCTTGCATCAAATAATTTCTTGCCAGAAGATCTGCTTTAGCTCGTTTCTTTTCCGCGTCATTGTATTGTGCTGGAGTTTTGAGTATTGTGCTTTCTTGAACTGCTGGGGTGACGGTGTTGTCACCACGAACTGTGACCCAGAATTGTTTTGGTCCATTCTCAAGAGAATCGATAATGTCTTCGCCATTTTCCTTTATTTCAAGAAAGTTCAGGAATCTGCTTCTCCAGACTCCGAAGTCTCCGCGCCTCAGAACTGGAACACGGATGTCGCTTCCCATGGCTAATGAATCCATTTGTTGTTTGGTAGTGATCGTTACGTGGAGGTGATCTGCGGAATGAAACGTTAGTCTCGAACAATTTTAGTCAAGTTTGAAACAAATAAGAATGATATTTAGTGTTCTTATTTTATTTATTTAATATATGGTGGTTGTAGCAAGAGAAATACTCAAGGCTAGTCGAGTTTACTTCAAAACTTTTGATTCAAGCGACTCTTGAAAAAAAATCGGACGATTTGTGGTAAAATAAGAATGTGTCAATCGGACAATTTGAGCGAAATCGTGAGGGGTAAATATTGATCGGATGATTTATCAAATCGGGCGATTTGACTCAAACTACCAATTAGTGTTTTGAAGAGAATTCATGTTCGTTACAATGAATCGGGCGATTCTATGGAAACATACGATTTCCTCTTCAGGAAGGAAAGAAATCGGGCGATTTAGTCTTAGAGACTGGAAATCGCCGAGGCTTAAATCGGACGATTTTTGGTGCAATCGATCGATTTTCTCTTATGTGATAGAAATCGGGCGATTCCTAGACACACACTGTGTGAAAGAAATCGGGCGATTTAGTCTTAGAGACTGGAAATCGCCGAGACTTAAATCGGACGATTGTGGTGCAATTGATCGATTTTCCTTATGTGAAAAGAATCGGGCGATTCCTACGAAATTAAACCATCTCCATCGAATCCTTCAAAAGTTCAAAGACTATGTGAAAAATCTACCCGAAAGTGAAGAACAGACCCA
Source organism: Craterostigma plantagineum (assembly GCA_027422505.1). Classification (NCBI taxonomy): domain Eukaryota; kingdom Viridiplantae; phylum Streptophyta; class Magnoliopsida; order Lamiales; family Linderniaceae; genus Craterostigma; species Craterostigma plantagineum. The sequence goes on from JAPQWV010002128.1 coordinate 40,623, forward strand.
AAAAACAATTTCAGACTCGATTTTCTGGTTCCAAAACAACTCAAACTTGACTGTAATCTATGTGAAAGAACAGAGATGCACTCATTAACAATTTTCCTCTCCAAAAGATGGTAAACAGAACGATTTAACAAGCACATCCATAAAAAATCGAAAATGGATTTTGAGCAGAGGTTCTTTCAAATCTTTTCAGAATTTAACAAAACTGGATTCAAATTGATGAGATCGATCCACGTTTTGCTCTGATACCACTTGTAGGTCCACTTGTTACCAAACAAGGATCAAAAGATTATTAGAAAGTTTAAGATTGTATGAAGCACCTTTAAGTGTGTGTTTGTGTGTGTGTTAATCGAGAACTGCTTCAAGGGATTTTTCTTTTGATAAACCCTAACAAGGGTATAAACGGGCTTTATATACCACAAACTCTTTGGTATATTAAAGCCCAAGTCCAAAACTTTTACAAAGTACTAATTGTCTCCCCAACCTACTCCAATACATAAATATCACAATTTTAACCCAAACCACAAATAACTAGAGGACACTATAAATAATTCCTAACATAACTGTTCCTACAAAATCATCGTTGGGTACTATTTACATAGGAAAGCGCGCATGCGGTCAAAAGAAATCTATCTACTGGGCCTCCACGAGGTCGCATCCATGCACACACTTCCATCTCAAAAGCCCACGAAAGCTTCAAAAGTTGGCCTCCGTGAAAATGATCACGTACCGTGATCGCGGGGTCCTACAACACATAAAAACGTGGAATGAGCTTATAAAGCTCAGTAAGTGAAAACCATGCATGAAATGCACGTGACCTAAATAGCGAAGGCATTCGCGCCAATGCTATTGACTCATTACATCCTTCTCGTTCTTTTCATTTCATAGTTGGGCCCTTTCGGCTTTCAATCTTGCTATGCACCATATAGAGCTCAAACCCCTAAGGGTACAAGTGGCAGTACACACACTGGGAGGCTAAACCCGAGTACTCAATCTGTGCGTAACCCTATGGTGCCTTTCAATCCCAATGCGGTACACATTGAGAGGCTACTAGTACCTTTCAATCCCAGTGTGATCCACACTGAGAGGCTACTAGTGCCTTTCAATCCCAATGCCGTCCCATTGAGAGGCTAACCCGGACACACAAATTTTGTTTAACCCTAAGGCGCCTTTCCATCCCAATGCGGTCTGACACGCGGGCGCTTCTCACTGGTAGCTTACTACGAGTTCGCCAACACTCGAGGTTCCCTCGATGCCGTTCATACCCTCGAGTCGCATCCTCCAGGTTGCATCTCTCGCTACGGGGTATTCCCCCTACCTTTCGTGAATCAGGTAATTCGGCTTCGTGAATCTCCGTGGTAGCATAGAAGAGCCGTGACTCATCATTGAGTCGACACAAATGCCTATATCGGCAAATATACATCGCTCTCAAGCGATCTTGTACTCATGCACGCTATTTCCCTGACTCTCATACTAGTCGTGAGTGCATATGCTCATGCCATGAATCATGTAAACATGCGTAGAATATTCATAGAATAATTTACGTAACATAAAAATCATAACAGCATATAACACATAGACATGTCACATAAAATCATATAAGCACATAACACATAATTTCATGCATATAAAAATTATGTGTTGTAGATGCGATTTCCACTTACCTGGTATCCTTAGCTATTAAATTTAGCGTACTGTAAATCGTTAGTCTTCGAATCCTAAATATAGAAACATATAGAATTAGGGTTTGTTAGTCTAGTTATAATTTCACGAAATTGGCTTAATTTAGAAAACCCTAGTTTTGACTTATAAATTTCGAAACCAAATTTTTGAATTAACCTCGACATGACTTAGACATTTTCATGATAAATCTCAACATAGCACATAAAATTCGAGGTATGTTTAATGCTATAACCAAGATGTCGAGATATTATATGTCGAAGTCAATATCATAAATGGAATTTAATATAGGATTAATATCGACATATATTATGAAATGGGTCTTGAGTGGAATCTCGATATACATGTCGAGATTATGAATAAAAGGTCAATTGTAGTTATAATCAGATGTCAAGATGATTGTTGATATTATAATTAATATAAACCTCGAACTTGGTTAAAGGAAACTTCGAAGTAGAATATAAGATGTCGGGGTTGATTAGTGAAATTCTCGACATGTTTTTAAATACAAATCTCGACATCTCACGATTGCATCTCTAATAAGATTTCGATATGTGTTTACAAATGAAAATCTCGATATGACTTTGGTGTTGAGCTTTCGACATTGAACCTACATAATTCTTCAAGATAAATGTCGACATGCTTTAGATATGAACCTCGACAACTTACATAAATTTCGATATCTAACAGTACTTTAATAATTCCGATATATATATATATATATATATATATGTCTCGACATTTTAACTTTAAGTTTTAACACATAACATATACAAAAATATCGAGATAAAGTAATAAGCTCTCGAGATTTATTTCGACTTCTAACTCATTGTTAATCCCGAAAAATCATATCTACAAACTAATAAGGTTTAGAAATCTTATCAAACTGCCTACTTCTTCATCTGGGGCTAGTTTCTAACTAAAATTTAAATCTCCAACCCTAGAACACGTTCTTCTACTTAAATTAATTTCTTTTAAGGAAACCCATTTAAGCATACCCTAATTCACGTAACTGGAGATCCTCTCTACTAACTGGTGCCTCTGCTATCTATGGTATACATGAACTCTAGGAGCTTTATCAGTTTATCAAGGTAAAACAATTATTAACCAATACTTAAGAATTATAATAGTCGTAAGTGGTGTTTTCCTTACCAAAAATCCGAAGTCTTGTATTGGCTATGAGCTCCTTACTTAATCAACTCGTTGGCTTCCCTTCTTTCTTTTTTGTGTTTCGTTGGTTCTTCCTTAATGATATGTAAATTGATATGTAAATTCTCTTTTTATTCACTTGTTGCTTGCGTGTGGTATAATACAATTGATATCAACACCTTTTTGTTAGTTCTTATCTTTATCTTAGGTAACATTTCTTATTTTATTGTTATTTCAATTTTCTCTCATAACTAAGCCTTCGAGAATTCTCTCCTAACAACCCTTATTTTATTATTAACACCCCTTTACCTCATGGCTAGGCTATCGACGTACATAGTTTAAAGTTCTAAGTCCTAATTTATGAAATTTTCTTTTATTCTTGTAGCAATCTATTTATCTATTTCGAGACTTGTAACTTTTCCTAACTAATTCTTATTGCATATCAAATACATTAATATTCCTATCTCTCGTAAGTCCTTCTACCCAAAATTTCTCATATTCTAATACACCCTTTTTTTATTATTATTATTAAGTTAGAATTCCTAATAGCACATAACTAACTAAACACATATGAGATCACGTAGACATGTATTATCGTAAAACATGTTCCATGCAGTCGCATTAGTTCTAATTCGTAACACACATAAGAATTATAAATCACACAACATGAAATCATATAGGCACATAAGTCACTTAAAGGTATGAATATATGAAGACATCGTATCATTGAAAATACTAATTAATCCAAAAGTTCTTAATTAAATATTTTCATCCCTACTTAAATCGTAAATCGCGTAATTAGATTTTACGGGTATTACAGAAACGATGATGATCTAAGAGGTATCAAAATGAGTATCCCTACTTTTCAAGAGAAGAGCGACCCTGAAGCCTATATTGAATGGGAGGCCAAGGTCGAGAAAGTATTCTCACTCCACAACTACTCCGGAGAAAAGAAGTTTCAGCTCGCATCACTTGAATTCCACAACTATGCATTAGCTTGGTGGGACAAACTGGTGGCGGCAAGGCGAAGAAATAGAGAACGACCAATCAGAACATGGACCGAGATGAAAGCAATATTGAGGAAGCGATTTGTTCACCCTCGTTACTACCGTGAGTTGTACAACAAGCTACAAGCATGGTGCAAGGATCGAGGAGTGTCGAAGAATATTACCAAGTGTTAGATACGGCGATGACAAGAGCTAATGTTGAGGAAGATCCGGAATCTACCATGGCTCGATTCTTACGAGGTTTAAGGCGAGAGATTGCTGACATTATTGAGTTGCAGCACTATCTTGTCATGGAGGAGATGCTACACATGGCCGAGAAGGTAGAGCGTCAACTAAAGAGGAAAGACGGACGGGCATCTAGGCCGACTCCGTGGAAAACCCCTACCCACCCGCAGCGAGATGGTGAGTCGAGAAGAAATTAGAACCAAAGAAGGTAATAAAAACTTCTCGAAAGGTGAATCAAGTAAGGGTACTTCTTCTTGTGTGACATGTTTTAAGTGTTTAGAAAAGGGCCACATCGCATCACAATGTCCGAACATGAAAACCATAGTCATGCTCGATGATGGTACGTACGTAAGTGAGGGTGATCGCGATGCGGAAGAAGAACATGAAAATGAAGGCGAACAACACGAATCAAGTTGTGACGAGCTGCTTGTTAGCATGAGGGCTTCGAACGTACAAGTAAAAGAAGACGACTCACAAAGACATAACATCTTCCACACCCGATGCAAGGTCCAAGAGAAGGTATGCATGATGATAATTGATAGCGGAAGTTGCACTAATTGTTGTTAGTTCATACCTTGTAGAGAATCTTGGGTTACCCTTGACCAGACATCAGTCTCATATCGGTTACGGTGGTTGAACGATAGTGGCGAGAAAAGGGTCAATCGACAAGCGCTAGTGAAGTTTCAATCCTGATGATAATAAAGATGGCGATTATAGAGAGGAAGGGAAAAACAATCCTAATGAGAAACTCTAGCAGCAACTTCTGTAAATAAGATTTGTTACATAGCGAGGCATTGGAACAGAGAACAACTGTGCCATGAGGGTGGATATCTATTCCATCAATAACCGCAGCTTTAATCGGATGATATATGACGGCTCAGAACACCAAATATATGTTGTTGCTCATTGTATCACTTCTTCAAACACCTTACATGCTATTCGATACAGGCTTAATTATGGGCATAATCATCATAGTAGAGTAGACTATCAAGCAAGAATGCTCATAACAGAAGTATTCCATTACCTCTGGAATCCGTTAGAGCGAATATGATTTGTTCTACTAAAAAAATATGGATAAATTACACCTAATCGTCTCTTCTCTTTTTTGTGATTGTTTTTGTGAGCTTTCTCCTTGAGTGCGAGCTGAAACCTTCGATCGATCTTTCTTCAGTTGTAATGAGCACCTTGTGTTCTTCTTCCAGGTTCTTGATAAGGTCGCCTTTGAGCGTCTCACTGAATCCAGCATTGGCCATCGTGTTCGACACCCCAATTTCTTTGAGCATTTTCGCTGCTGAAAAACAGTTCTGCACGATTGTTCCGGAATCCCAATATTGTGACCCTATCAACTATTGTCGTCTTTCAAGACCCTTACTTATCCAATCTGTTTATATAGATCAAACAAATTTTAACACATACCTCGACTGAGAGACCCTTTGTTGCGTGGCGGACAGGTGTTTCCTCTAGGGTAGCTCAGGTGGTCATTGATGGTCGCAGATGTGGCTATCATGTGCATGAGATCGGCTTCATTTGATGGAGCCATGACCACCATGCGGATAAGGTCCACAACAAAACAGACCGCGGCCGGAAGCTTCTAAAGATCCATGCCGTTCATGTCCCCCGCCTATGAAACAGATAATATAATGAGCTATTTTAATTTTTGTGTAACAAAAGCAGGCATTGGGCCATAGCTAGTCCACCAATAATATAAACGAAGGATTCAATCTCAAACCGCAATCCCTCAAAAATCATAATTCATAGAGCTCAAACACGTATGCCCTTCAATCAACGGAATACGTTACATTACCAAGGAGTTAATGTATAAAATTTATACTCAGGTCATGTAAATATTGCGTGAATAACTTCGATATTTTTCTTTTTCAGAAAACACCCAATTTATACTTAGTCATAAAAGTAACACTAATCATATATATAATATACTGAATGGTATGATGAATAAATATTTATTTAGGCTGGAAAATGAGCATGAGCAACAATCTACTTGATGCATCCCTAACAGGCTGCTTCCAGTCTCCCAATCTATCGACAAACACCCGCATGTAGGATAGTATTGAAGTCCCCTGTCACCACCCATGCATCATCCACACGTAGGCTGAGAAGTGGATCAGTTCACTCCAAAGGGGTACTCTTTCTTCTCCTCGAGAGTCCCATAAACGAAGGAGATAAATATCGGCTCATTCGTATCACGCTGCTCCACATGGCAGTGCATAGCCTGGCTAGACTTCGCGATAACTGTCATGCGAAGCCAAGAAGGATCCTAGCCCACCCAGAGACAGGTACCAGGGCCTTCATCATAGTCGAAGAACCAAGTCCAACGCGGCCTAAGCCCCTCCGAAATGCATGCCGCATTGGATTTGGCGATACGAGTCTGAAGAAAGTCCACAAGTCGTAATCGACCAATCCAATCCGCAACAGCCCTCCCGTGGTCTTGTCTGTTAAGACCACACACATTCCACGAACCGATCGCAATCATTGAGCAACCACAGATAGGGGTGCAGTCGCTTTAGGGCCCGAAGTAAGTGTGTGTGCGTCAATGTTATCCTCATCCTGTAAGCCTCGTAGCACAGCAAATGAGTTATGATCCGAGTGGCCATCATCTCCCGAATGCCGAGGGAGACAAAGGCCATGCGATGAGGATGCTCCCTCACGCTTTGATCGGGCAAGGTGCCCAACCCGCGGCGAGTTCGCCTGCGCCACCACCTTCACAGCCTTACCCCGGGCACCAACTTATCGCCATTCCATATGTGAACTCCTGGTCCGCTTCTTATGCTCCTGTCGATCTCGAGCTACCGTTCGCTCATTAGTAGGGACTGATTGATGCGACCCGAAAGTCCGAGCCAGTGGCCCATGCGCCGCATGCGCTGACTTTGGCCGCCGCATTGGCATCGGCCTCGCCGGTCTTGTAGGGCATTGTGACTCCACAAAAGACCATGTTGTACACAAGCCACACTTCATCGGCTTCCATTTATAATCCACCCGAATCGGTATAATCCCAGATTTGCCCCCATCTTCATGGCATCTCGATATGCACCTTCTCCATGAAGGGCGTAGAGAGCGATTTCATTACACACACGTGCATAAATAATCCGGTCCCCTTTCGCTGTAACCCCATCAACAAAGGTTGGGCGGCCAACTCCGTTAGCCACCACTTCCAAGCCAGTCTTAGTCTAGAACTAACTCGGGACGTTCCATAGCTTCACCCAAAGAGGGATCTCGTCGAGTTCTTTCCGTTCCGTCGACATCCCCGGTCGCCACATCTCCAAAAATAGCGGCTGGCCTTGAAGGAGCCACAGCCCGCCATCCAATGCCGTATTCATTGCCGTAGGTGACTCGACCCGGAAACGAAAAAACCCATTTGTAGTTGCACAAACCTCGAGTAAACTAACCCATTGCGCACGTACGAACCGTTCAACAAACGGGAAATACGACTTTTTCCTCAGAAAGTATCCAACTAAGGTGTTTGCCCACCTAGCAAAACCTTGATGTGCCACATACCGGTCGGGGATACCACTGAGATTGCATCAATTGTCTTTGTGGGTGCAACATAGTCGAGGGCAAGACGGCACGACGCCTGCACCGCAGTTCTGCAGGCTGGGGCGTTAGAGTTCTCAGCCCCACCCGAATCCGCCAAAACATCAGCAAACTTCATCATCGGATCAGACCCCACATCTGCCTTAGTCTGCCCATCCGGCCTCTTCAAGATAGGGCCAAGGCGCAAGAATGCCGACCCCACACGTGGCCCGGCAATAGTCCTTTGTTCGGAATAGGTCCAGGTTGGCCCACCTCAGCTCCATTCAGATCCGCCATCAGAGAAACCCCAGCAGCTGCAGACGTCACCCTCGCTCCCAACGCCCGTATTGCAGGGTTTGCAGTCGGCGTCGAGTCTGTTACATCCATAACAGGCCCATTCAAAACCCTAATCTGGTCCAGTAAAAGCCTCTTCGCGTTCTGCCATGGCTGCGGTTCAGCTTCGATTTCCTCATCGTAGCTCGCCTCATCAGAAACCTTAGCCAACATATGTGGATCCGGCGGTGGCGTACCAAGGTGGCCCCACAATAATCGATCAGTCCGTGGCTCGCCATGGAGTCGCCCGTCTCAATGCGGAACGACCAATAAACATGTGAGTTGCCATCACATCCAATCCTAGCCAGCGGTGTGGCAGACGTGATATTCCCGCCAATACGCTGATCGCCGCGGCTCATATCGCTCACGTCAGCCCCATTAATCCGACCCCATCAACGATCGGAATCATCCACCGTCAAAACAGGTCGCAAATTTCGGATAAGCAGCCGCTAGTCCATCAAAATCCGGCAAGGAACCCTAATCTATCATGTCTCCAACACAGAAAAGAACTTGCCCCTTCCCCAAACCCCCCGTCTGCTCCGTAGGGTGTGGTCGTGACCACCGACCCGTCTGCTTCGTGCTTGTGAAAATTTGAAATTCTCTCTTCTCTCTCTAGGGTTTCTCTTTAAGAAGTTTGCCGCCCTATCTAGTAAGAGTTTGTAAAGCTATGTTTGGCATAATCAATCTAAGGGCTAAGTTTTACTGAAGAAGAAGGGGCAGGGTGTCACTACCACAGAACTGCTCACTAGCACTCCACGAGTGGATTAACTAGACTGTACCTCTCTAAGATATCACTATGCAAACAAAAAAGTTTAAAAAATAAAATATCAAAAGAGAAGAAAAGGCCGGTTGGCAAGTCAAGTAGTACGCCCGGTTCATCAGGTTCTACCACTGCAGGGCCCAATCATAGTCAAAAGAAGAGTTTGATCTGGCTCAAAAGGAACGATAGCTATATGCTTAAAACATGCAAGTCGAACGTTGTTTTCGAGGAGCTGGACGAAAACAGACGCCCAAATGGCCCATAGCAAAAGGTAGCATGTCTCGTGCCCAAATGGCCAAATCCCGAAGAATGCTAAAAAGTGTTGTTTGATGAGCCTGCATAGTATTAGGTAGTTGGTCAGGTAAATGCTGACCAAGCCAATGATGCTTAGCTAGTCTTTTCGGACGATCAGTCACACTGGGACGGAGACACGGCTTGGACTTATTGCGCGTGGGTGTCGAGCCTAACATAGGGCCCTGTGTAGTACGATATGAGATATGAAAGTGGGAAAAGAAAGAGTGTGCATTGGCATGTGAGATACGGGGGTTGGGATCGAGTGCACACATGCATACATACATTTTATTCACCTACTGGGCAATTTGCTCAGTGGTTACGTTTTGTAGGTACTGAGTCTGACGCTGATACGCGTCATGATTGAGGTAGCTGGTGGCGGTGCTCCACAGACTTTTGAGGGCGGGGCGGTACATGGATGAAGACCTGTGGAGCGGCAATAGGATTTTTGAATATTTTCACTTTTGGGGCTATGGACCGTGTATATTGATGACGTTGTTGATGATATTTTGTCGTAATGTAAAATATTTAGGATAAAGTTTTTGTTAGACGGGTCTTCCGCGACTTACGTTGCAAAAATCCGCCACTAATCCTAATTTGAAAATGGGATCGCTACAAGCGGAGGCCGGAGCATAACTGGCTGGTGATGGCAAGAAGGAATAAATGGTATATATGCGGCAAATTATGGGAGTTGTCGCAACTTGATCGAGTTTGGTGGACTCGGCCGCACATGGACTAGGCCCAAGGCCTAGTCGGCATGCGCAACAACAAGGCAACACGCGGCCATCAGCACTTCGCACAAAGTATCACGTGCGGCCCATCGCGGTAGTTGGTTTGATTGCGGGATTGGTGTCAGCATGGGTGGCTGGCGCACGCGGCAACATGCGCACGGTATTAGGCGACAGCACTTAGTCGCGACAGCGCGACATCCGACGACTGGCTAGCGTGGCTTAGACAAGATCCCACTGCCACGTTAGCATTCTACTAACCTTTGACAGGATTGACAAAGTGACGCCCGGGACCGAAGAGGGCGGGGAGTGATCGCCGGTGCATGAGAGTGCACGGACAAGGAGCGGCTCCTGACTGGCTTCTACGCGAATGGGTACATGAATGAACTGATCCCAGACCCGAATGAGAGGGGATCCTGAGACTGACAATGTATGTGCATGTCAGGCTAAGAATCGTATAAGAGAATTGATAGTACTACTCATATCACCAAGGTCGAATCTACCTTTTCGGGAGTCTATCCATAAGAACTTCATAGTTAAACGTGCTTGACTTTGGGCAATCTTGGGATGGGTGACTCTTTGGGAAGTAGCTCAGGGTTCGTGCCGTGCAAAGCACGTTAGAAGGTTAGTGGTGATACAGTGGGGCCAGATTATCAGTCGATTGCAGTGGGCCCAACCCACAGGTCCCGGTAGGGACGGATGTTACAAATGGGTCCCGGTATGGGACGGGATGTTACAAGTGGTATCAGAGCACAACCACTCGCAGTACGGTGTAGTTCGGGGACGAACTAGGCGGAAGCTGGTGGGCATGCGATGCTCGGAGCCGAAGAGGGCGGGGAGTGATCGCCGGTGCCAAAGAGAAGCACGGACAAGGAGCGGCTCATAGCAGGCTTCTAGGCGAAGGGGTACACGAACGAACTGATCCCACTCTGGAATGGGGGGATCCTGTGACTGACAATGTATGGGCATGTCAGGCTAAGAATCATATAAGAGAATTGATAGAACTACTCATATCACCAAGGTCGACCTACCTTTTCGGGAGTCCATCCATATGAATTTTCAAGTTAAGCGTGCTTGACTTGGAGCAATCTGGGGATGGGTGTCCCCCTGGAAAAGTAGCTCAGGATAGAGATGCCCAACCGCCGGTTACGCGGTTGACAACCGGCCGAGGGCCGTTGACGGTTAGCCGTCCCCCTTTGCCGGTTAATCTAACCGCCGGTTTAACTGGCGGTTAAACCACCTGTTAAATTTTTTATTTTTTTTTATTTTGCAATTTACTACAATGTTAAATGAATTTTCGTTGTATTTTCGTTCGTATTATACTATTTTGATGTAAAATTTAAATATAATAAATTTATGAATCATATATATTACAAATTTTAATACAATATAAAATACATATTTTCATAAATTTCTAAATAATTACTATTAATATTAGTAAAGTCACATAGTATTTTCTAATTAATTAATATTAATATTAGCAAATTAAAATAGTATATTTTTTCTTTTTCCTTTTTTTATTTAACGGTTAAACCACCTAACCGACGATTAATAACGGGCAGTTGGCGGTTTGGAAAACCCCTAACAGCCCCGTAACCGGCCGATGACGGTTGCCGGTTATGGTTACCGACCGTAACTGGTGGTTAGTTAACAGGCGGTTAGCCGGTTTAACCGCCGGTTACGATTAAAAATGAGCATGTCTACCTCTGGGTGCGTGCAGTGCGAAGCACGCTGGAAGGTTAGAGGTGATACAGTGGGGCCTGACTATCAGTCGGGCGCGGTGGGCCCAACCCCACAGGGGCCGGTAGGGCGGATGTTACAAGTGGGTCCTGGTATGGAATGGGATGTTATAGACCAGCCGAGCCCATTGTGACTAAAATAGGCCAGCGATTGTCCAGGATTGCCAAACGACCCTGACAGGACCCTGTTGTAAGCGAGCCAAAGCACTGGCCAAGGAGCCCAAACGTTCCTGACACACTGCCAAGCCAGGAAAGCAAGTCAAGGCACTATTGTGAAGATCAAAAGTTCCTTCCATGGCCCTGTTTTGTCAGAAAAAAGAAGAGCATGTAGTTGGCGCACTCTTGGGCGCCCAACTCTCCCATTGGGCGACTTGAAGGCAAAGAATTTCAGTCCTTTGAGCTACCTTGGTCGAAGATCTATATAAAGAGCAAGTGCCATTGATTTGGCACCACGACCTTTGGCAAAAATATTGAATGTTGTAGTAAGTTTGTACAAGTAGCTACCTAGTGTGTGAGTGACTTGTTTGGTGCGAGTGTTGAGTGCTTGTACTTCCCCATTCTTGGGGCCCCGTCCGCAGCTGCGCCGTGCAGCCCAAACTTAGAGCGAAAAATTCTAAGTTATTCGGCCTCGTGCCACCTCCTAACTATCATCTCAATGTAAGGTAATTGATAAGTGTTTGACAGGGATGTCAAATTTGAATGCCAACTATTGCTTGTGATCGTACAGAATGTGGTGGATATATAGGTTAATAGTTGTCGAAATTTTCGTTGAGTGGTTGTACTTCCCCATCTTGGTGCCCCGTTCTTAAGAAATAAAGGAGTGGGTCGGGAGTGTTGTCTCCCATAAATTTTTGTGTTTCTTGTTTATTTGAGTTTTGTTGCTATGAGTTCAAAGCTAACCCGAACCACTAAGTCCTCAAGTAAAATAAGGTGTGAAGTCCTGAAGAAGGCCGTTTTCTTAAGGGCAGTTTCCATAGCTGCCCGTGCAGCCCATATAGCATAAAATTCTAAGTTATTTGGCCACGTGACAGTTTGATATCAGAGCGAAAGGTTCCGCGAAGATAAAGAGACTATCCTACACCAATCTTCAGACCCGTCCATACTTAAGACATGGAGGACGAAGCATCCTCTCATGATGAGCAACAACAAAGTTGGCTATACCCACTTAGACCAAAGGTGACCGAGTTGGAACATAAAGTGGCAGCCTTGGAGCCGTCTGTTGAGGAGCTTAAGGCAAAAGTCCTAGACGATCCTAAAACACCCATTATTGTCGCTTCTACATGCTGTTGATACGGCTGCCGAGATCCTGAGTGAGTCGTCCGCAAGAACCGACAAAGAGATGGATCCTTAGCTCAAGCTATCGAGGCCCTTACTAGACTGATCGATGAGGAGATCAACTCGAGCGTAGCTCATCGTGCGGATCTAGACCATGAGATTAAGGTATTACGTTCTATGATACAGGTGAACAATTCATCAAGCAGCTTGCTGTCGAAGTTATCGCAGCCTGAGACATCAATGGGGCACGAGACGCTAAGGAGTTGGAAAACTACCTCCATGACATGGAGGATTATTTTGAGGCAGCCACGACTCCCGAACAAGAGCAAGTCACGTTGGCTACAAGGTTCCTAATTGATGATGCAAAAATATGTGGCGCACGAGGAAGGAAGCCTGAAAAATGATCAGACTAGGATCACAAGCTGAGAAGAACTGACGGCCGAGCTGAAGGCCCATTTTCTGCCACAATATAGTGCGTGGCACGCCCGCCACGCTTTGCGTAAGTTAAAGCAGACAGGCCCTATTCATGAATATGTGCAAATATTCCATTTGCTAATGATGAATGTGATAGACATGTCGGAGCCGGACAAGGTGTATAATTTCATTGACAGACTAACCCCGTAGGTAGAAACGGGCTTTGCCAGGCGAAACACTCCAGATCTGTAGACGACATTTGCGGAGGCCGAACGGCTGTAGGATATTCCAAGATGCCAACCTGTGGCCGAGCCTAAGAAATAGGGGCAGGGTACTTCGACAAGCGTAAAAGCACGAAAGTGCGAATGGGCAAGAAGAAAAGCCAATGGAAGCCTAGCTCGAACCAATGCTAAAGTGAACAACAGTAGCCAGGAAAGGCTCATGCCGCAAGCTAGAAGAAGATTATGTGCCTTTCCTTTGCAGCGGCCTACACAAGTGTTACGAGTGTCCGCGAAAGTTGGCGGTATATGCGGTCACAGCCTAAATGCGAGGAGAGGCCACTCCTTGGGGCTCGACATCGGAAACACATTAGGCCAACCAATTGCAGATTTTGGCAGCTCTCCAAAAAGGATGTTCGGGTAAGAATAAACTCATGTACCTTCCATGTGTTATTAGTGGACAGCGAGTTCCAGCGTTGGTGGATGCGGGGCGACCCATAACATTATGGCGACAGACAAAGATGGCAGACCGGCTAATATTGATGGTGATGCATGAGTCATCAACAATGAAAACAGTTAATGCTCCACCTATCCCGACAAGTGGAAAGACCTCGACTCTCATCAAGATAGGTTAGTGGTAAGGCATTCAAGAATTCCTTGTAATGCCCCTCGATGATTTTGAGGTAATTCTGGGTAATAAGTGCTTGGTGCTGGGAAAGGCTATTCCGATGCCCTTCCTTGATGGGTGTTCTTTGCGGATAAGAAGCTGTATGTGTTCATAAACGGCTACTATGACCACCGACTTGGAGGAAGCCGTGGATCCGTTGTTGGGGCAATGTGTTTGTCTATACAAATAAAGCATGGAGTTGGACGCGCGGACCTAACTGATGTGGCGGAAAGTCGCAGTGTTGAAGCCCAATCAGACACGACCCTCCAGCCGAAGTTAAGGAGTTGCTAGCAAGGACCTGATGCTGGCAGAGCTGCCTAAGGAACTGCATCCGAGGCGGACTACTAACTACCGCATTGAGCTCGAACCAGGAGCCAGGCCATCGGCGGAGGCCCCGTATCGGATGAATCCTGTTGAACTTGAGGAGTTGAGGAAGCAGGTTGGCGAGCTGCTGGATACCGGCCTCATTAGACCTTCGAATGCCCCTTTTGGATCACCTGTCTTGTTCCAGTGCAGAAAGGACGGAGCATTGCGTTTTCGCGTGGACTATCGGGCTCTAAACAATGTCGCTGTTATGAACAAGTATCCCATCCCCACAGTGGCGGACCTGGAATCTGGGGGGGCGGCTCAATTAGAGGTAGACCTGGCCAATGGGCTAGTTTCGGGTCGGTTTCGACGGTTCTGATTTCGGGCCTATTATTAATGAAATGTTCCAGAACCGGCACGAAAACCGCCGCCGCCGGTTCTTACCAGATCCGGATCGGTTCCATTAATTTTTCTTTATTGTTGTAAGATTAGAAACATTCAATATTATATAAAAAATCAATTATTGTATCAATATTAGTTAGGATCCTTGATGAGGCTATTAATTATAGATGGTATTAATCATTTTTTGTATGTTTTTAATTGTAATTTCCAGAATGTATGTTGTTATTGAAATGGCCCGAGCTTAATTTTGAGTAACTAATTTTATTTATTGCAAGAGCATCTTACCAATTACAAGGAAATAGAAAAAACAAAGGAAAACCTAATAATATGCCCAATATTCCACTATACTAGCCCAAATAAATTGGGCTTCTTTTTCAGCCCACTCACGAGTTATTACCTACTACGTCGTCTTAAATGGGGTGGGGTGGAGGGGGGTTCTGCAAGCGGAGAAAAAATGGCGGACAACAGTACAACATACGGGGTAATCCGCGCAGGCTGGGGGGTCAAGTGACCCCCGAGCCCCACTGTAGGTCCCCCCTGCATCCCCATGCATTGGACCTCTTCGACAAATTGGTCAAGGCGCACTACTTTACGAAGCTAGACTTGCGCTCGGGGTATTGGCAAGTTTGCATAACTGCGAAGAGTCGAAGACAACTTGTGTTATGAGGTACGGTTCATATGAGTTTCTTATCATTCCTTTCAGTTTGACTAACGCCCCACTACCTTTTGCAATCCTTTGAATGATGTGTTGTACGAGTTTTTGAATATATTCATGGTGGTATACTTGGACGATATTGTCGTTTACTCGACAAGTTTGGAGGACCATGTAAGGCACTTGAAGGCCATGTTTGATAGGCTGCGGGAAAATAGGCTTTCGTAAAAAGGGAGAAGTGCGAGTTTGGGTAGACTCACATCACTTCTTAGGCCACGTGATTGAAGGTGGCGAGTTTCGGATGGACGTGGCCAAGGTACGTTTCGTGGTGGAGTGGTCGCGGTCGACCAATGTAAGTGAGTTACGTTCGTTCCTTGGTATAGCAAACTATTATCGGTGTTTCATTAAGGGCTACTCCAAGCTGGCCGCTCCACCACTAAAGAAGGACGTGAAGTGGGAATGGACCGAGAACTCGGAGGAAGCATTCGGTGAATGGAGGCAGCCTTGGAAAGTGAGCCCATCTTAAAGTTATCGGGACACAGCCAACCTTTCGAGGTACACACTGATGCATTGGGCAAGGCTATTGGTGGTGTCCTAGTCCTGAACAAGCACTCGATTGCTTATGAGAGTCGGAAACTGAAGGATGCCGAGACCCACTACACGAATGAGAAGGAGATGACTGTGGTCATCCACTGTCTTGAAGCCTGGTGGCATTATCTTCTGGGTGCTATGTTCTTGTTGTGACGGATAATGTGGCAAACACGTATTTCAAAACACATAAGAAGCTTACAGCACGCGCGTTGGCAAGAGTTCTAGTGAGAATTTGACTTTGAGTGGATGCTTAGGCCGGGACGACAGAATGAGGTGGCCGA
The DNA here is from genome assembly GCA_027422505.1 of Craterostigma plantagineum. Classification (NCBI taxonomy): domain Eukaryota; kingdom Viridiplantae; phylum Streptophyta; class Magnoliopsida; order Lamiales; family Linderniaceae; genus Craterostigma; species Craterostigma plantagineum. The sequence continues at coordinate 56,866 of JAPQWV010002128.1, forward strand.
CGCACTAAGTCGACAGCGACAACTCAACACGTTGACAGCCACAAGCTCGGCCGAGAGCAACTTTGTCGACTGCATCTGGCGAGAACGATGCGACCTTTAAGAAGCTGGAGGAAAACGTTGAAGCTAGACTTGTATAAAGGTACTGGCTTGCGAAGGGGTTGTTAGCCACTCATGGTGAACGATTCTATGTCCCCGCAGGAAAATTGGGGCGAGATCTCTTAAGGGAGCATCACGATCCGCAATGGGCTGGCTATCCTGGAGTTGGGCGCATGATGGCGCTATTGTCTCGCAAGTTCCAGTGGCCAATCATGGAGCAAGACGTTGAGTCATTTGTGCGAACATGCGCTACGTGCCAGTGGGACAAGCCCGAATAGACCAAGCCGACTAGACTGTTGCAGCCCCTTCCGATCGCGGCAAGTACTTGGAGATTGTTCACGATGAACTTCATACTTGGGCTCCCAATAACAGAAGGTAACAATGCGTCCATCTTCGTAGCTGTTGGCCGACTCTCAACAATGGCAGTTTTATGGCGGCCCCTCGCAAGTGCCCAGCAGGTGTAGTTGTGCTTCTGTATTTCTACAACGTGGTGAACCATTTTGGCTTGCCAGAGGAGATTATAAGTGATCGAGATTCTAGGTTCTTAGGGAAAGTTTGGACAGTGCTATTTCACGTGCTCGGTACGAAGCTACGCTTCTCATCGGCATACCACTCCCAAGTGACGGCCAAAGTGAGCGGACCAACCAGTTGCTCGAGGAATATCTCAAGTACTATATCTCTGCAAGAAAGCACAGCCGGACTTCTACTTGATGCGGCTCAGTTCTACTATAACCTCCATAAGTCATCGGCCACAGATAAGAGCCCCTTCGAGATGTACAGGTTCCAGCCCCTAACTCCGCAGTCGGTGACATTTCGGACAATTGGCATTGGATATCCAGCCGCGTGCAAGTTTGCTCATGGGCGTGAGCTACTTTAGGATGAAGCTCGGGATAGCTTAGCCAAGGCCGACCAGCACATTGAGTAGTATTTGAAAACGCAAGCCCTAGAGACGAGGGCATCGAAAGTTCTAGGGGGAGGATTGTCACAATGTTGATCGATTTTTACCGTTAAGCACGGGTCAGCGACGGTCGAAGCATGACCGGCTGGTGTCTAAGAAGGAATGGTCGGTATATGTGCGGCAAATTGTGGGAGTTGTCGCAACTTGGTTGAGCTTGGTGGACTCGGTCGCTCATGGACTTGGCCCATGGCTTAGTTGGCGCGCGCAGCAACGAGGCAGTGCGCGCGCCATCAGCACTTCTCTCGCGTCCCATCGGGCCACTTGGTTGGATTGCAGGATATTGGTGTCAGCATGGGTGGCTGGCGCATGCGGCATGAGCGCGTTCGGCTGCATTGTGCTGCACTTGTGCGTGCACAGGGCAGGCACAGCGCGGCATCAGGCGACAGTGCATGGCACTTTGTCGTGACAGCGCGGCATCGGGCGAGTGGCCAGCGTGGCTTTGATAGGATCCCACCGCAACGTCAACAGTCCACTAACTTTGATAGGATTGGCCAGCCAAGCCTATTATGACTAACAAATGCCAACGATTGGCCATCATGGCCACCAGAAAAGTAAGCGAAAGCACTGGCCAAGGAGCCCAAACGTTCCTGACACCCTGCCAAGCCAGGAAAGTAGGCCAAGGCACTATTGGGAAGATCAAACGTCCATGTCATGACCCTGTCCTGTCAGAAAAAGAAGAGCATGCAGTGGGCGAACTCTTGGGCGCTCATTCTTCCATTGGGCGATTTGAAGCAAGGAATAGTCCTTTGAGTTGTCTTGGCCGAAGAACTATATAAGGAGCAAGTGCCATTCATTTGGCACCTTTGGCAAAAATTTAAGCCTGTAGAAAATTTGTACAAGTAGCTACCTAGTGTATGAGCGACTTGTTTTGTGCGAATGTTGAGTGCTTGTACTTCCCCATTCTTGGGGTCCCGTCTGCAGCTGCCCCGTGCGGCCAAAACTTAGAGCGAAAAATTCTAAGTTATTTGGCCCCGTGCCACCTCCTAACTATCATGTGAAAGGCACGAAAATTTTTCCAACTATTAACCTATATATCCACCATGGTTTTGAAGATCGGACCGGACCGGTCGGTTTTGGCTGGTCGGACCGGTCAAAAATCCGGTCCGATCCCGGTCCGGTCTTGGCTTTAATTTAAAAAAAATATATATATATATATATATATATATACTAATATTCACAAAACTGAAATATATCACTAAATGGTGGGCTGAGGTGACGCACTCGTTTGCTTAACAAATTGTGCTTGGTTTCGAGTTCTCTTGGCCACACTTTTTTCAAGTTTATAATAAATTATCAACCCAATATTTTCCTTATATTTAATTTTGACCCCCTAAATTGATAGATTTAATACTTTACATCCCATAGTACAATTAAATTTAATCCCCAATACAATTTATATTATTAAATTTGCCCCTTAATTTTATAAAATTAGAATTTCAAAAATGTCCATAAAAACATGTATATTTTCTAATTAATTTGATTGATTTATTCATAAAATATATATTTTTAAAATCTAAATATACCGGTTTAACTCGGGTTTGTTTCCGGTTCTATACCGGTTAAATCACTAAACCTTAAACCACTAAAATTTCCGGTCCGGTTCGAAAACCCGATTTGATAACCTTGATATCCACCACATTCTGATCACATCAATAATTGGCATTCAAATTTGACGTCCCTGTCAAAGACTTATCAATTACCGTACATTGAGAGCAGAAAAATAAAAATGGAAAACCCTGGCACCTGCCCATCACAATCGATAGTTGGCAAATTTTTTTTTCGGAAACGATAGTATCAATAACAAAATGAAAGTTACACGGACTAAATAACCCAAAGGGTCTCACCGGAACATCGTCGCCGGGAGAACAAAGGCCCACAAACGGGCAAAACACGACAACGAAAAGCCGACAGAAAAAGACACCTTAACAAACAACCGTGAACTAAAGACCATACCACAAAAAAAGCTGTTAAGCTAAATTTACAATATTCTTCATTTCCTTCGATTGTCACTACAATGCCTTCATCTTCGTCGGAATAGGCTCCACAATGGGAGAAAAGGCTCCACGGGGGAGAAAAAGCTCCTAACCCGAGGGGTCAAGAGAGACGAGCTCCCGCTAAGGGAGACTCAAGGGGGACGTCGGGGCGGTGGCAGGGAAAATCTGACGACAGCGGCTGGGTGGTCGGAAGAGGGGCAGCGGGACGACCGTGGGAGGCCGGAGGTGGGGCGGAAATCGTGGCCAGCGAAGGTGGCGGAGTAAGACGGACGGGCTGACGGGCAGGCGGACAGCGGCCGGGCTGACGGGCAGTGGGCGTCGACACTAGAGGGTGCCGTCGATGGATTGAAGCAAGAATTTTTTTTTTTAAATAAGAGAAAGCTGAAAAAAAAACTAGAAGGGCTCCCCAACCTCCGCTAATGGAGGCGGGGGAGGAGGTTAGAGGGTGGTGTGTTGGCAATTAAAAATTCAAATTTTGAAGTCTTGTTAAAATCAGATCAAGCGAAGAACTGACCAATAAAACAATAGTTGTTTCGAACAAAATTCCATGTGCTGTTCAACCACATAAATGACATTGAATAGTATAATTTGCTGATGCCATTTTACATACATTAACACTAGGAAGGCGAGATAACATATTTAAAAACTGAAATCGCTCCTCCATCTCTCTATACAACAACAATCACAACAATAATGGACGCCAAATCAGATAAGAAGAGCTATACATCAGATACAGGCAAGCGATCTTCGACAGATACACGACATATAGGGCATCTTTTACACTTCTCCCCACATGCGCTGAATAATAATAATAATAATAATAATAATAATAATAATAATAATAATAATAATAATAATAATAATAATAATAATAATAATAATAATCAGAAAATTCTCAGTATGAGATAGGAAAAAGGAAACTATGTTACATATATTGGCAATGCAACACTTACCTGCAAAGAACATAGTGCCTACAAGGTAGAAGAACGACGCTTATTTGATCGTCAAAACAAACACGACACAGTATCTTTTCCTGACAAACAAAATTAAATACAATCAACATATACGAGATAAATAGATGATACAATTATGGTTCAAGTATGTATTTATAATAAATAATTACAGTTTGAAGCCTCTCAAATTCCTCCTGGCTTCTGTTTGTGATCTCTGTCTGCGAAGCTAGCGCTGATTGAAGTCTTAGTATCTGAGAAAAGAAGAGAAATAAAGACACTAATTTTGTGAGAAACAAGATTTTAATCCTAAAACAAGCGTAACAATGATTGATCACCTCATTTGCAAGTTCAGCTCTTGGCATTTTCTTTACTGCATCAGGGGAAAAAGTACCGTAAGATTCCCCAGAGTAAAAAAGACGAGCTCTCTCCTCTCTACTTCCTTCATCTATGGACCACCAGCCGAGTAATCTGTGTGTGTAAGAAGAAATCCTATCTTCATAAAAAAGAAAAGAAATATTTTTTTACTTTTAGTAAGAGTACCTCGACCCACGTCGCATTATCCCCATATAATCATATGCCGTCTGTGGAAGCCTAAAAGAGCTTCCCATCTGTTCCTCACCGCTGGATATTTTCTCGAAAAGTCGATAACCAGCGAACGAAAATCCAACTCCTTGGAGAAGAAGAAGAGGAAAAAACAGAACTTGGATGGGAATATACTTAGCGCCACTTGGAGTTCCCTGAAATGAAATATATGGATTTGATTATAGGAACTATATATAGAGGAAACATATTCCTTCTATTACTTGACATACATACCTCAAGGTACATGAAGAGCATGACCTGAAAAGCAATGAAGGGAATTTTCATGACATGCCCACCAATGTCTTGTAAACTACACATCCTTCCTTGTTGATCATCTTCCAAGGGAGACATAAAGATGCTTCCGTTCCATTGAAGAGATCTAATGCTCGACGAAGAGTTTAAGTTTCTTATGTATAATGAAGACGATGATCCCTGTGTAGTACCAACGTCAGGATGTCTATGAATCGCAGGATTGTACCATTTCGTGCATATTAGAAAAGCAAAGCATTCTGCAACACTGAGAAATGGAAGGAAAAAGAGTAAGAAGATGAGAGATTATGAGCTTGCAATAAAATAGGGGAAAAATAGGTTTGTTAAATTTACCCATAATTGATGAACAGATCCCACCATCCGAGAGCTGCTACATCGCCTAAATAAAAGACAAAGGACAAAAGATTATATTTTCAGTGGAGAAAATAAGCAGTATTTATCCTTGTCAAACAATAAATCTCAAATTTTTACGTTCCAGTAAATTTGTATTTTGTTTCAAACCCTCTAGTATGTGTTCAAAAACGAACAACAATTATCAACAATAACAATATCGTGGAGATTAATCATTACCACATAGCTTCAGAAGCGTAAAGATGGTTGCTGCAATGAAGAAGACCATGGAGATAGATACCCAGAAGTGCTGTAAAAATAAATAATCATGGAACATTAGCAATTACTTAAGCACATATCAAAACTATCATTAGACGTACCTTGCCCACCTAACAACACCCTATCACTGTTAGATATATAAAAAAAATTGAGAAAAACAAAAGAGGTTTGTTAGAGTTAAGACGATGATAGACACGAAAATAAAACTAAATATAATTTTATTAATCTCGAACGAAGAAACGAAGAACAACGTGCTTTCCTAATACCTTTCCTAATAGCCAAACCGAGAGATAAACTCTAGTCCCCAACCTTTTCCTCAAACCCTCGATACTTGCCTCTACGAGACTGACGCTTATACATAGGACTAAAACAAATATTTAAATCCTAAGAAATCTCAAAGACTAAATCTAAATCAAATCTAATTAAAATTCAAACTTAAACTACTAACAAAAAAAACTTAATATAATAATACTAGTTAAAGACTCTTAACACTACCCACCCCTCGAAAAGCAGCCTTGTCCTCAAGGCGGATCGGTATCTTGCTGTCCGAAAATCTCCATCTCCAAAAGTCATCCTCTTCACCGCCGATCATCATATGAAGTTCTTTATCTGAGCACATGTGTCCCGAATGATAAGGTTGGCGACAACGGAAGCAAAGACCTTCGGATCGCAGTTCTTGAAATTCACGGTCCGAGATACGACGGAAAGGCTTCGATCGCAGATCTGGATTGCGAGCATGAGGAGGCATATAGCATTCTGGGGCCTTCTACTTAGTGGTAACTGGCACATGCTCTTTCTCGATGTAATCTAGTTTGGTCTCCCCAAACTTGCGCTCGTTTCTTGCTACCCGAAAATCCGTGAAATCCGACGTACTGCATAGCAGTTTGTTTTGGGCTGACGTTTGCGCCTCTGACATAGTACTCCCGCTTCTTCGTGGCCAATAACTTTCGCTCAATCCCTTTGGCTAAGTGATAAGCATGCTCGAGAGTAGTTGGTTGAAGGACTTTTACTTCTATACGCACGACTGGATGTAATCCTAATAAGAAGCTCAGATGTTGAAACACTGGAATTTCGTGTAAGTGGGTAATTACCCCCACAAACTCGTGAAAGTAGTCTTTAATAGATCTGATTTGCTTGATGTTACTGATTCGCTCGAGCTGAATTCCTAGATGCTTCTCGTCAAAGGTGTTGATCAGCTTTTGTTTCAGGCCTTCCCACGTCAAATTTGGGTGAGTCATCACCCAACGGATCCAAGGTTCTGCAACTCCCTCCATGCTTACCATGGTGCACGATACCCTACTATTTGTTGGCGTTTGCTGGAGAAGAAAGTACTAACCAG
>JAPQWV010002129.1:0-63631 GCA_027422505.1 Craterostigma plantagineum
ACAGCCAAGATCAAAGCCCCAGACTGTCTCCCCTCTTGAGACAAAACCCAATGCAATAAAAGAAGGCCAATGCAATAACACATCCCCACCCAAGTTCTTCCCCGTCGCACTTCACCGAGGTTAGGTAAGCGCCTGCTAAGTACACTATTGATATCAGCATCAAAGGCCCGAGGAGCGTAGTTGTGACAGTGTAAGTGATGAGAATCAACGCCAGAGGAAGAACTATGGTGTGGTTCGTGGAATAAACTGCTAGCAATATTAGGACAGGGATGAACACAAAGCATGTGAAGATGGCGTTTTCTCCATCAGAGCGACTAATGGAAGGTTGAGGGTCGTGATTGAATTCGAATTCCCGCGGAGCAAAGCCCTAATCCCACGACGAGGAGGAGAGGTATTATTGGAGAAGGGATGGCGCTGGGTAGTCGTTCTTGGTAGTGATTTTTGGCCTCCCATGAATCCTCCATTCTGTCTGAAATACGATGATGTTGTAAGGAAAGATTGAAGCTTGTTGTTATGCTTTGAGTTGGTGTGAGAAGTGGATTATATACAGATAGATAGATGCGTAGTTGGTAGTTTGAGTTAGAGTGTATTAAGGTTAGAGTAGAGAGGAATGAACGAACACATGCAAAAGCATCTTTTGGGATGATGAGTCAATGCTTTGGAATGAATGATTCTTAACTGAAAAAACAGACAAACAAGTCTTGCGTTTTCTCTTATTATATCCTTAAATTCGGCTAATTGTTTGGATTAAAAGAAAGGAGACAAGGCGAAGGATTGAAACCTAATACTACTACTCTTTTACTTGTGGCATTAGTTTTGTATTTGATTCAAGAAACGTCGAACAAGTGTTTGGGGGTTGGTTGAGGACATATAATATGTAATGAGAAATGCCAAAAATGAGTTCAGAGGAGATTTAAATATGTTTCGTTCTCCGTTTGTGTGGATCTTTTTCAAGTAAAAGTTTGGTTTTCGGAATAATATTTTCATGGAAGTCAAGGTAATGGACAACGACACATAAAAAAGGTTAATTTGTTAAAAAATATTTTAATTAACTATAGCATTTAATTTTAACCGGACCATTACGACTATATATGGCCATTAATTAATCAACATTATACTTCCATTAACAACGGCATTAATAATCCATTAATGTTTGCTAATAAAGGTTGTGCATTTTTTTTATTGTAATCATGAACTAATGCCGTTAATTAAAACATCCATTAAGTTTCATTTTTCTTGTTATTTTTTTTTTAAAGATAGTAACAAAAAATGCATGTGGATCTTCGTCTTTAAGCTTTTAGGAAAAATATATATTTCAAGTACGTTCCAATTTTACCCAAATTTAAATTATTACAGGTGCAATGTACTTGGCCGCGTCATCGAAAACTACATGTCTGCTATGTAATTAAATATTCTATAAGTAGACGAGATTTCGTTACATTTGAGTCACCAAAAAGAAGATTGTCTTGAATTTATGTATATAATTGTCAACCATTCCTGGAAATGGGATGATTTAATCTATTATATGTTTTTTCTCTTGCATAATTTAAATGTTCATTTTTATTATGAAAACCATTTCATTCAATTGAAACATTAGGTTTTTAATCTCGATTATTGATCCGAATTTTCGAGCATAAAATAATATTCATAAAACCTGAGGACGTTGATTGGAGTAAAAATAATTTATATGATCTCATATCAATTTACCCTCTACTTTTTATGTTCAAAGTGCAATTAACCCTACATTATTGGACACTATCATATCCCTATAACAAAAATGATTAGTGCGAAAAACTATGCAAACAAACGTCGTTGTCGGAGCTGACGCATCATGATGAGTCATGATCCACATGAAATAATAAAATTAATTAAACTATTATCTAACTAGGGGAACTTTCACTTAATATTAACAATTCATTCGCAAGTTGTACTAATAATTAATTCAATGATGTCCAATAGTATTAGCATCATAAAAGTTGCATTTTTCTCATCCCAAACTCATCCATTTTGTGATATACCTAACGACCTTATCTCATCTCCCTCGTGACTCAAATTTCATATCTTAACTAAGTCTTGGTAATATTATTTCTTTATTATATCAATCTATCCATTTCTATATTAAAATACGCGTTAAGGTTAGGTCATCGATCCAACACTAATTGGCTTCATATAATATTATTGTATAGCTAATAGATATAAAAAAAATGCTCTACGTGACGTGCCGTTTGATAGGTGATTTGATGCCCAGGATATCCAACCCTTGAAATATATAAAAAATACATCGATACTCAACATAATGTTATTTTATTTGTAATATTTCCAATACTCTTCCTTTTCTTACCCCCCCCCCCCCCCCCCCCCCCCCCCCCCCCCCCCCCCCCGAAAGTTACAAGAGAAGGATAAAGAAAAAGAAAAAAATAGAAAAAAAAAGAAAGAAAATGTCACGTTTTTTCTGTTAGTTTTCAATATTATTAAGAAAGATAATGTTAACAAAAAATAGTCTTTTCTATTACCTGTACTCCATTTTCAAGTATTGGCCCCTAAGCCTATCCTATATATTTCTTTTTTGGCTTTTAAAAGGATAATGAAAAAAGGAGCCAATGTTGAATACCATTTTCTCCTTCCCCTTCTCTTCTTCACTGTATCAAATCGAGTTTGTCTACGCAACACAAACACTAGCCAGACACAAACAAACGCACACCAACGCAAAGATTGAAACTTTATAATTTATATTTGGGAATCATTACATGTGCTGATGCAAGAGCTGAGAAGTTCCAATACTATGGATGTTGGAAAGCTCATCTGTCTTACTAATAGCGTCAGCTTCCACCATCATTCTTGGACTTGTTTTAGTAGTTGCAGTAACAACAATCTAGCAACCTTTTGCTTGTCTTCCTTCACTCTTGGAAGTTACCGTTCAATGTCCGAGATGGGCTGTGTTAAATCTTGCATCAACCCACCCTTGTTTCGTTCGATTCCCAAGATTATCCTCTCTTCCCCTGTTTCTGGTGGTGAGAGAGTTTGATTCTTGAATCTTCTTCTGATCGAATCTTTCAGGGATCCTTGCGATAGCTTCTTGAATTTTTTTACCCCCCTTTTTACGGTATATTTCCCCTTTCCGTTGCTTCTTGCTGGTTTTTGAGGGGTGTAATAAAGACAGTTGTTTCCGCTTGAGCCCAATAACAGCAACCCTTTTTGTTGCTTTCTTGAAAAGTTGGGCACCTTCCCATCCAAGTTTTATAATCCTCTTTCGTTGTATTGTTTCGTTGTATTTCCCATTCAAGAAGATGTTGCGTGTTTCAATGTATGATTTAGTAATCATCACAAGGCAATGGCAATTAGTGGTGTTCTTGGGGCAACTTCTTTAACCATGGCCACGCCTTTGCCTTCTTCATTGGGAAACTGTGGCAGGTACTTTTTGGTCTTTTGCAGTTCAAGAATTGGATTTATTTTTTTTCGTATTTCATTGAATATTGTATGTTCTTCTCTACTACTAAAAAAAACGTCGGAATAGGACTGTTTGCCTGCTTCAAAAGATGAAACTGCTGCTACCAAGAAAGTGAAGCTAAGCAGCAATTCAATCATGGCTTCATCTTCTTCAGCCGAGCCCAGAAAATCTTCAGGGCCGATTCGTATAAGAAGGTCGAATTTCTCTCATTCTCTGTCATATCTTCTTCTGTTAAATCCAATCTTTGCATGGCCATTTTAAAGCTTTTATCATCTCTCTAATCTTCATATGATCACTTACAGATCCTCAAAGCTGCTAGAGACAAATTTACCAGAGAAATATCTTTCCAGTCTATGGACAAAGACATCTCACTTGCTAAGGTTTATTTCACAGACTCAATCTATTCGATAAAATCCCAGAATCCGTTTATCAACATACCGAAAATTTCACAGGCATTACTATACATTGGGGCCGAAGACGAAGCTTTCTTGGCCTTCAACCGTGAGATCGACGCTCATTCCTACCACAACGAAAGGAACGACACGACAAAATCTCCCAACGACGACGTAATAAACGACGAATGCCTAGAAACTATGCCTATGTCTGGTAAGAACATAAGCGATTGGCTGTTAGAGTTAGACGCCATAGCTAAAGAAGTCGAAGCTGAGTTAGTTCCAAGAGACATTGGCTGTTATCTGTCTGAAGTTGTTGAAGCTGTGAACAAAGTTCTATTCCACTTCAGAGGCTTCAAAAGGTCGCCGGCGATCGTAGATTCAAAGTGCTCTTACTTGCACTCCGCCTTAAGCTGCCGAAGCGCCACGGTATATATTATCGTAAAAAAATTCTTTCTTTTTAGGCGCGTGGTAATAGACACACAAAACGACTGATTAGATATTTTCGTACCACTATATTGGCAGCGATTTTGCTTGGCGTTATATATATCGAGGTTTGCCGTAGACTTAACCTCAACGTCGTTGGATCTCGGGTTGGGGAAGAATTTCTGATATGGCCCTCGACGCGAAATCCCGAGGTATTTTTCGACTTTGCGCTGAAAAGGGCAATTTTTTTTTATGATTTTTTTAGAATTTTCCTTTTCTTTTTCTTGCAGGAGTTGTTCAAGATAACCTCGGGAGACAGCCTTTTCGGGTTGTCAATGGAAAGTGTGTCAACGATCCCAAGTCAAAGGCGTCGGACATAACTAGCAACTCATTGTTAGGGCTCGATATCGCGACGAATAGAGATAATCGGAATAGCACTGGCGAATCTGATTGTGAGCGAGCTCATAAAAAACGCTTATGATATATATTTATATATGTATATTTCGTTTTTTTGATTCGTATATATGTAATCTACGACAGAGGCTTTACTGGAAAAGGTGTTCGAAGTCAAACCACGGATTGATGTTGACTTCTCCGCTGAGGTCTCTTCAAGAATCAGACGAGAAGTTCAACGGTTCGAATGTTCCTCTGCTTCGTCCTAAGGAGCTGAGGTTAGTTAGTTAGTTAGTTAGTTATGAGTTTGTTAGCGATATTTATCATTTCGCCCCCTAAAGTTTCGAATTTTTTTTTTATTTCAGGCTTGCGATGATGGCTTCTGAGAGGTTATTGATCTTACAGCCTCATAACTGGTCTTTGAGAAGGGATTATGGCATGATGTTGTACTATAACAAGTAAGAAGAACTCAACTGTTTTTTCTTCACTTTAATTGCTATGATTATTATTTCTATTTTCGTGACGATTGTGAATAACGCAGGGATACGAAGCAGCGGTTCAAGAACTGAGCATCTGCATGGCTTTTGCGCCCGAGGAAGAGGCTCAAGTGTTGGAACATTTCGTGGAGAAGCTGCACTTAATGATGCTCGAACTGTCGTGGAAATCGCGGGGGCAAAAGGGTCAATTGACGGCTATGTGAAAATGTTTGTAATTTCTTGAACCTCTGCTATTTCTGGGATCGATGTTTTTTTTTTTTTTTTCAGTTTCAAATGGTCTGTCCAAGAAGATGAAGTTTAATTAATGTTTAGTACAAGTTTGTTTAGTGTTTGAAGAAGGTGCAAGAAAAGAAGTACCTCAAAGAAATGTTCAGAAAGAAAAGGTGCAATGCAATGGCGATGGACTAATACGTCAATTATTGTTGTGATATGTTTTGGCCAACTGCCCAAAATATCATATTTTTGGGTTATCTATAGCCCAATATGTTCTGAATTTTCTTTCTTCTTAACAAAAAACAAGTTTTATTTATTTATTTATGATCGCACAAAATGTCACGGTAGTCCATATATTCCCAATAAATTACGTTTGTAGGGAATTTGTACATCACTCTTGTCTATAATACATTACTACTCTTGCTTTTAAAGAGAACCATTTCTCATGGCTTATGTGTCTCGTTCCAAGCTCAAGCAAATTATGATGGTCAATAAGTTTTTATTTAATGATATCATAATCCGACCATTTATTATAGAATTTTTTCTGGAACATTGGAAATTAGAGCATTCTGTTTTCAGTTAGGGTACGCTTACGTGAAAATGATATTGTGCTTGCGCATGCCTTTCAGTTCTATCTAACCATTGAAGGCATGCGCACGCTCAATATATTAATATCTATATAATATATATATATATATATGTAATATGTATTATATTGGGAAAATTATAAAATGGGTCACTAAGTATGCTAATTTCCGATTTTGGGTTACTATGTTTGCCATTTATAAAACTAGGTCACTAAGTATGTATATAGTAACAAATTGGGTCACTGATCTTTTTTCTTATTATATAGATACTTAGTGACCCAAATTTGTAACTATATACATACTTAGTGATCTAGTTTTGTTACTACTATATACATACTTAGTGACCTAGTTTTGTTCATATAATACTTAGTGACCTAGTTTTGTTACTATATAATACTTAGTGACCCAATTTTGTTACTATATAAATACTTATTGACCTAGTTTTATAATTGGCAACATAGTGACCCAAAATAAAAAGTGGTATACTTAGTGACTCATTTTTATAATAGCCTATATGTATTTCTTTATAAAATAAGATACTCTTGTGATTTTATTCCACATACAAAATCATGGCCTCTCCACTTACAACACCTAAGAACGTTATTTATATATAGATTAGCTTTCCCTTTTGCGTTAATAGTCTTTAATAAGGCAACCTTACACTCGTGATTATAGCATGGAGGCCTCGAGATTTTCATATTTTGATATCATTGCTTCAATAATTTAGCATCATTGCAAGTTGGGTTTTATTTAATCATATCCTTGAGTGACAGAAAGTAGAAACTACTATATTTATTGATTTTTCCAAAGTGGGAACTAAATTATAAACTAAAAAAAAAGAACATAGTCGGAAATACACGAAACAAGCACGCGTGTTTTCCGATAACGTTCTTTCTTGCCTACAAATATTGCACTATGTCGTCGATTGGTGCAATATGTCATCTCTATCGTTAGATTTGATGTTAAATAAAAAAAAAGATATTAAGGGAGATGCAATGAATATTGATGGAGACTTTTGGATGTGTTGTTATTTCATGATCATATAGGTGTCTCATCGCATGATATCATTGATTGAGATGATGAAATACATTACATTTTCCTGAAATGGCAAGGGTTCGAAAGCAATTTCGCGGATCGGAAAACTTCTAAATAATTAAGGAATTATTCTATGTTAAGACGAGATTTGTAGAGACAAGGAACATGATGGAAGTAATCGTAATTCCTTTCATTTTCTCTTTATGTAAGTTAATTAATCATTGGCTATTATATAAAGTCGAGATAAAGCCGCCAAAGCCCCGCGAAAGCTACTTACTAGCTGGAAAGTGTGGGTGTTAATTATATGGTTCTAATATTTAAAAATGTTATATAGATTTTTCAATTGCAAGATAAGCTACAACTAATGTGAAAGCACTAACCCTAATGACGCACTTGTGTAATAACAAGTGGCAGATTAGTCGTCCTAAGTAAGAATTATCTAATTTATACATCTTTAGCCTAGAAAGAGATGCATATATATGAGTAGATAATGAACAGATCTATTAAAATGAGTGGAGAATCCCAATTGAGTAATAATAAGATAACACAGCAGATAATGATGAGTCGTAGGGTCATAGCCCACAACTCCACCAAACTTAAATTTTTGCATGTTTCATAATAATAGCATTACATAGGAAATACTATATAATGAACAAAAAAGCTAATCGAAATAATAAAACAGGCCTATGTTATAGCACAGTTCATTGATCGTTTCCTCTTCTACTGTTTCCTCTTTGAAACTAAATACAGTATAACTTCCAGAATGATTTATCCATCAAACAATTAATGAGTGGGATATTGTAGTTGAATGACAATGACACAACTCTGGAAGTAAAAATAAATGAAATATTATATATCAATATATGATAGAATTCGATGTTAATGTATCATATGAATTCATACACACATAAGTGGAGTAGACATGGCGTGAAAGTTGTTTCACTTTCTTCGAAAGTGATCGATCGACGCTTCGCAGTAGAGAAGATGCTGCTAGTTAATTATGAAAAGCAGTTATTCATAAATCAATTCATGGAATTGAGATAACGTTTATTATTCTATTTACCGTTGAGTGGCATATAACCTAAATGCAGGGAAATTTTCAGATCCATGGACTCATATTAACTCGAAAAACATTATATCGAGCATATTGAAATCTGAGATTCAATTATATATCAGATAATTATATTCGTCAAGGATTAATTGAATATATTATCGAGTTGGATTAAATTCCTTCAACTTTGTCCATTATCACCACCGACCTTAACGGCTATCCGAATATTTCCAACTAATATTATTCTACATGGAGTGTTTTTTCTTAAAAAATAGTAATTAACGTTGGACCGTTGCCAATGTCTCAATCCCAAGATTAGGGGTGGGCAATCGGGGTCGGGTTTCGGGTACCCGACCCGACCCGATCGGGTTTTACCCGATCGGGGGCGTGAAGTCGGGTTTAATCGGGTATCGGGTTTGAAACCCGATACCCGATATATTTCTTCGGGTCGGGTTCGGGTAGCAATAACTACCCGATAACCCGATCGGGTACCCGACCCGATCAATGTGTGAACTAAAAAAAAAAATACTGAATAAGTGATAACTGATAAGAGTCGAGCAGAGGAGTCCTGAAGGCTGAAATACAAAATCAGACGCCACAACTCAATTTGGTCCTCACCTCAGTCAGTTCTCACCTCACGTCATCGCCGTCGCCGTCGCATTCTCAGGCCGCCGTCAGCGTCGTCGTCGCGCCATCATCCTCACGACCTCAGCCGCGCCATCATCCTCACGACCTCAGTCCTCACCTGTCACCTCACGACCTCAGCCGCGCCGTCGCGTTCTCAGGCCGTCGCCTTGCCGTCGCGTTCTCAGGTCTCAGCCGCGCCGCCTCTGCTGCCGCCCACATCTCAGGTCTCAGGCCACTCCGTCCCGGACTATCCATTAGGTATATGTATGTTAAACCCTAATTTTATATTTTATTGATTGCTTGCAATTGTCGAATCCAAGATGATTTATAAGGTTCTATTAGCATTATATATGTTAGAATCATCATGGGTGGTTGATTTTTGGTGTCATTTGACCGTTTGGGATTTCGGCCTTCATGTAATTGTTAAGGATTCGGGGTGAAAAGAAAAAAAAAAAAACCAACAAAACCGAACCCGACCCGAACCCGATTATCGGGTTTCGGTACCCGATTGTCGGGTACCCGATTTTCGTCGGGTCGGGGTCGGGTTTCAATTTTGATACCCGCAAATGTCGGGTACCCGACCCGAAAAACCCGAAACCCGACAAACCCGACCCGATCCCACCCCTACCCAAGATGCAATTTCTTGTTATTATTCGCTTACCTTCGTAACAATGCCTATATTTTATATTCCATATATTTTCCTCTATTCTCATTATTCGAAGCCTTTTGCATCATTAGTTAAAATAAAACTCGATTCTTTTCTCTACATTAGCATATAATCATGATAATGGGGTGGGTGGGGGGCAAAGAATCCATGCAGCACGAGGCTAATCTATTTATTCATGGAGAAGAATATTAAAAATTTAGGAGGGAATATATGTTGTAAAGATGTTGAAAGTCAAGAAAGCATTGTTTTAGAATCCAACACTTCATCTTTATAGTATAGTCTAAATACATACAAAAACATTAGAGAAACTTATCACATGCAATCGATCGGATCAGAATTGCGTAAATAATAATAATAATAAAAAGTTAACATCAATAATTCTAGCAACCTATAAAGGGTGATCGAAATGCTTTCATTACAAAAAGGTGGCAGGCATCATATGCTTACCTATAACAAGAAAAATAAGTAACTATTAAACTAATCAATAAATGCATGAATCGCTCGAGACCAAGGAGAATTACCTTCTATTTCCTTATCTATCTACGCACAAATTCATACACACAGACAGGCCATACACTATTATGTACTACAGAGAAGACATAAAAGAAAGGTATAAATGACTACGGTGAAAAACGTTATAACCAAATAAAAGGGGGGTCGATTTAGAATTCAAAGAAATAGATCATAGGATGATTCTATCTATCTAAATATGGTTTTCCTACTTCACAATCATTGTCATAAAATCAGACATCAGCAAAGCTGTTTCAAAGCACAAGTACAATATAATAATAAAGCTTTCTTTGAGTTGAGTGGCACGGCTCATCATCTCCCACTTAGAGCAGTTGCCCATTGAAGCAGAACACCAAATAACACCACTAGACAAAAGAAAGAAACCATCGCATGAGAAAGAGAAAGAGCATTGTAAGTAACTAATCTTGTTGAGCAGTGTTAAAAGGTTCTTAAAGATAATAAAGAAAAAAAAAAGTGGGATCCCACCAAGAGTGGCAAAAAGAATACATACATGCAAGTTTTAGCCTCGTGGGAAATCTTTACCTCAGTACTCCTTTGCCTCTGCTTATATATTCCATCGAGCTTCAGTTTCTCAGCCACAAGTGAAAAAAAATACCATACATAGCTTCTGAAGTCCCCGAAAATTCATAACTTTAACTGATTTCTCAGCCATGCCTTTATGTTCCGTAGCGCCAAAACCCGAGAAAGAAGCCACAGAGCTCACAAATACATCGTCGAAGAACTGCGATGATAAGTCTCAGTCCTATCTGCAGAGGGTTTTATATCCCATAACCTTAAAGGTAATAAATAACTGTTGCATATCCTTTCACTCGCCAAGACAAGCATGTCGTCTGTATCTACAACGATTTTGTGTTTCTTCTCTTACAGTGCGAAGATGTTGTCTACAAAGTAGGCCATGGGCAGAGCATGTCAACCTCCCAAGAGAAGGTGATACTCAATGGGCTCACGGGCATGGTCTGCCCGGGCGAGATACTAGCCATGTTGGGCCCGTCGGGCAGCGGAAAAACGACCCTCCTCACTGCCCTGGGCGGGCGTCTCCTCGGGAAACTCTCTGGCAAAATCACTTACAATGGCCATCCATTCTCGGGCTCGATAAAGCGCAGGATAGGCTTCGTAGCCCAAGAAGACGTTTTATACCAACACCTCACCGTCTTCGAAAACCTCCTCTTCACTGCACTACTAAGGCTCCCAAAACCCTCACTAAGGAGGAGAAGGAAAGGCACGTCGAGGATGTAATAACAGAATTGGGACTAACTAAGTGTAGGAACAGTATGATCGGCGGCTCGCTTTTTCGAGGCATATCGGGCGGGGAGAAGAAGAGGGCCAGCATAGGCCAAGAGATGCTGATCAACCCTAGCCTGCTCTTATTGGATGAGCCCACCTCGGGACTCGACTCGACCACGGCTCAGAGGATACTGACCGCCGTCAAAGGGCTGGCTCGTGGGGCAGAACCGTAATTACGACGATCCATCAGCCTTCGAGCAGATTGTACCACATGTTCGATAAGGTTGTCTTGCTCTCCGAGGGCTGTCCTATTTATTACGGCCAGGCTTCGACTGCTTTGGAGTACTTCGATTCGATTGGTTTCTCCGCCTCTGTTACGGTGAATCCAGCCGATCTACTGCTCGATCTTGCTAACGGTAACTTTATTTTGAAGCACTCATAGGGAATACGCTTGCATGAACTCTTTTATTCGACTGAAAAAATGACAATCCCTACGAAATTCCAGGAATTAAACCTGATTTCCAGCATGATTCGGGCGATGATCTGAAACTAGACCCGAAATCTGTTAGAGATGCTCTCATATCTGCTTACGATAAGAACATATCTACAGAGCTTATGTCTGAGCTACACAGCTCAGAAGTTGGAGGCTACAGTTACGTACATGGCGCCTCTCCTATCAGTGAGTATCTCTTATTAGCAATCATGCCAAGAAGAAAAATGCTCGTCAATTTCTGATGATTTTTCTAATTTTCCTAGGAAATAATCCCATACCGAAGCAATGGTGCACCACTTGGTGGTACCAATTCAAGATACTGCTTTTACGCGGCCTTCGAGAGCGTAGGTTCGAGGCCTTCAACAGACTAAGAATCTTCCAAGTTATAAGCGTAGCGTTCCTTGGCGGGCTTCTGTGGTGGCGAACGCCTGCATCTCACATAGACGATAGAGTAAGTACTTGCTCAAAAAATTGAAGTTTAAAATCCTCATAACATTCTCTAACTCTGTAAAAAAACTACTTCGCTTTAAATGAAGACCGCCATGCTGTTCTTCTTCTCGGTTTTCTGGGGCTTCTACCCTCTGTACAACGCAGTCTTCACCTTTCCCCAAGAACGAAGAATGCTAATCAAGGAACGATCTTCGGGCATGTACCGCCTTTCCTCGTACTTCCTCGCAAGAATGGTCGGAGATCTACCACTAGAACTCTCACTCCCAACAGCGTTCACGCTCATATTCTATTGGATGGGCGGGCTAAAACCCGACCCAATAACATTCATACTCTCTGTGACGCCCGGGGCCGAAGAGGGCGGGGAGTGATCGCCGGTGCCAGGGTGCACGGACAAGGAGCGGCTCCTGGCAAGGCTTCTAGGCAAAAGGGTACATGAACGAACCGATCCGACACCCGAATGAGAGGGGATCCTGAGACTGACAATGTATGGCGTGTCAGGCTAAGAATCGTATAATAGAATTGATAGTACTACTCATATCACCAAGGTCGACTTACCTTTTCGGGAGTCCATCCGAAAGAACTTCGAAGTTAAGCGTGCTGACTTGAAGCAATCTTAGGATGGGTGACCCCCTGGGAAGTTTACCCAGGGTGCGTGTGAGCGAGGACGAAGCACGCTGAAAGGTTAAATGGTGGTACAGTGGGGCCAGACTATCAGTCGGAGTGTGGTGGGCCCAACCCCACAGGTCCCGGTAGGGACGGATGCTACAGTGACGCCCGGTATGGGACGGGTCGTTACAGGTGGTATCAGAGCACAACCTCTCGCAGTACGGTGCTGGTTCGGGGACGAACCAGGCGGAAGCTGGTGGGCATGTGACGCCCGGGGCCGAAGAGGGCGGGGAGTGATCGCCGGTGCCAGGGTGCACGGACAAGGAGCGGCTCCTGGCAAGGCTTCTAGGCAAAAGGGTACATGAACGAACCGATCCGACACCCGAATGAGAGGGGATCCTGAGACTGACAATGTATGGGCGTGTCAGGCTAAGAATCGTATAATAGAATTGATAGTACTACTCATATCACCAAGGTCGACTTACCTTTTCGGGAGTCCATCCGAAAGAACTTCGAAGTTAAGCGTGCTTGACTTTAAGCAATCTTAGGATGGGTGACCCCCTGGGAAGTTTGCCCAGGGTGCGTGTGAGCGAGGACGAAGCACGCTGAAAGGTTAAATGGTGGTACAGTGGGGCCAGACTATCAGTCGGAGTGTGGTGGGCCCAACCCCACAGGTCCCGGTAGGGACGGATGCTACAGTGACGCCCGGTATGGGACGGGTCGTTACACTCTCCCTTCTCATCGTCCTCCTAAGCGTACTCGTCTCCCAAGGACTTGGCATGGCGTTCGGCGCAATACTCATGGATGTGAAGCAAGCGGCGACCTTAGCCTCTGTTACAACCATGGTTTTCCTCATAGCAGGAGGATACTATGTTAGGCATATCCCGCCATTTATAGCATGGATGAAGTACCTCAGCTACAGCTACTACTGCTATAGGCTTCTTCTTGGAGTTCAGTACGGCGAGCACGACGTTTATGTGTGTGGGGAAGGATTGTACTGTAAAGTCGAAGATTACCCACCGATTCAGACGATAGGGTTGAGCCATCTTTGGTGGGATGTGCTCGTTATGATTCTGATGCTCGTCGGGTATAGGTTATGGCGTATTTAGCTCTACATAGGGTGAGATGAAGAAGATGCTTAGCAGTGGATCTGATCGGAGGAGAAAAAAAGGAGCTTCTTTTACTCTTGCAAGAAGAGTGCGATCGATGTCTTAGCACGTCGGAATAAAAAGAGCCCATTCGCCAGATTATGATTGGCAGGCTACCGTCAAATCAAATGTAGTATATAACTTTCTGCCATGGCTTCTTACCATATGTTCTTAATAAGCAATGCAAATCGTATCAGTTTTAAAGATTAAAGTGTAGCCTTTTGGATGGATTACCTGCATTGCGTACGAGTGGATGGAACCACGTAAGCATTTCGTCGAGCACGTAGCAAACACAGACCTGCGATATACAAAGCCAATGTTTTATCAGTTTCTGCAACATATCTTTAGAGATCAAGAAACATTGTCAGAAAATGTTCGAAATATTTCTAAAAAATCTGAAAATCCTTACATACCTGCGACGTCATCGAAAACTAGGTAAGAGATAAGACTCGGTAACATAAGGTGCAGCAGAAATCGCAAGCCAACGATTTTCCAAAGTCAAAAAGTCAATGAACACGGATCCTCAAACGAGACCGATTCTGAAACAGGGGCTATAAAATGTGGTTGTTAGTCTGTAATCTTCAATGTTTAGTGCTAAAAAAGTCAACTTTATGTACACACACGGAAAAGATAAACGAATTGCAGGGGCTCGATCGGAGAAACGTTAGACGTCGATAGCGTGATAAAGTTTCGATTTTTGTTGAAATGATCCGCTTCACGGTCGCCGCCCTCCTCCTCCTCCTCGCCTCCGCTTCCGGCGCCGACATCCCTCTCGGCTCCACCTTAACCGCGTCCGACCAAATTCCAGATGGACCTCACCAAACTCCACCTTCACCTTCACCTTCGTCTCCACCACAGCCGGAAACTTCACCGCCGCCGTGACTTACGGCGGCGTCCCCATCTGGTCCACTCCCTCCGCCACGTCCTCCGCCGTTCTACGCCTCCTCCCTTCCGGCGATCTCCAGCTGCTCCCATCTCCAACCTCCACCGACCCCATCTGGTCCTCCTCCACCGCCGGACGCAACGTATCAGCCGCCGAGCTCCAAGAAACCGGCAACTTCATCCTCAAGAACTCCGCCGGGACCGCCGTATGGTCAACGTTCGACCGCCCAACGGACACCGTAGTACCCTCCCAACAGCTGAGCATCAACCGAACCTTATCGGCAGGGATCTACTCCTTCGTCCTTCAGAGAAACGGCAACTTGACGCTCCTATGGAACAACACCGTCGTCTATTACAACTCAGGCCTGAACTCCACCGCAAACTCCAGCCTTGCGAGCCCTGTCCTAAATATGCAACGAACTGGGATTCTAACACTCTCCGATCCACTTCTGACGAGCCCCTTAGACTTGGCTTACAGCAGCGACTACGCCGAAGAAGGTAACAACATCTTGAGATTCTTGAAATTAGACGACGATGGGAACTTGAGAATCTACAGCTCCGTCAGTGGGAGCGGCACAAAAACTGCAAAGTGGGCCGCTTTGAGCGATCAATGTGAGGTTTTCGGCTTCTGTGGAAACTTAGGAATATGCAGCTACAACGATACATCTCCAACCTGCAGCTGTCCTTCGGGCAATTTCGAGTTCGTCGATCCCAACAATCCCAGGCAAGGCTGTAAGAGAAAAGTAGAGCTTCAAAACTGTCCAGGAAACGCAACCATGCTTCAATTAGACCACACCGTGTTCTTAACCTACCAGCCCGAGCTATCCGCCGACGTCTTCTTCCAAGGAACTTCGCCTTGCAGGCTAAACTGCCTCGTCGGCCCATGCATAGCTTCGACCTCCCTCGCCGACGGCTCGGGGATATGCTACTTAAAAATACGCAACTTCGTCAGCGCATACCGATCTCCAGCGATTCCAAGCACTTCCTTCATCAAACTATGCGGGCCCATCATACCCTCCTCGCCGGCAGCCTCCTCCGGCGGCTCGTCCGCCGCCAGGTGGCGGCTGAGGTGGTGGTTAGTCGTCGTAGTAATCATAGCCACAGCCTTGGGACTGCTGGCCGTCGAGGGCGGCCTATGGTGGTGGTGCGTGAGAAACAGCCCGAACTTCAGCAAACTATCGGCCCAATACGCCTTGCTCGAATACGCCTCGGGCGCGCCTGTCCAATTCTCCTACAAAGAGCTCGAAAGGGCCACGAAGGGGTTCAGGGAGAAGCTCGGCTCGGGCGGGTTCGGTGCGGTGTACAAGGCGGTCCTAGCCAATCGAACCGCGGCTGCAGTCAAGCGGCTCGAAGGCATAGAGCAAGGGGAGAAGCAGTTCGAATGGAGGTAGCCACCATAAGCAGCACTCATCACCTGAACCTAGTGAGGCTCCTAGGGTTCTGCTCGGAGGGGAAGCACAGGCTATTGGTCTACGAATTCATGAAGAACGGCTCGCTCGACGGCTACTTATTCCCGGGCGACGGTCAGCCGTCGTCGAGGCACCTGAGCTGGGACCAGCGGTTCGCGGTGGCTCTAGGGACGGCTCGAGGGATCACGTACCTACACGAAGAGTGCAGAGACTGCATAGTCCACTGCGATATAAAGCCCGAGAATATACTCTTAGACGAGAGCCACCAGGCTAAGGTGTCTGACTTTGGGCTGGCCAAGCTTGTGAGCCCAAAGGACCATAGGCAAAGAACGCTGACCAGCGTTCGTGGGACCCGCGGGTACTTGGCACCCGAGTGGCTCGCGAACTTGCCCGTGACCTCGAATCTGACGTGTACGGCTTTGGCATGGTGCTTATAGAGGTCGTTGGGGGAGGAGGAATTTCGAAGTTTCGGCGGAGACGAATCATAAGAGGTTTTCGGCGTGGGCTTACGAGGAGTTTGAGAGGGGTAATTTGGAGGGTATTTTGGATAAGAGGCTCGATAGGGCCGAGGTGGATTTCGGGCAGGTGGCTCGGGCGGTTCGGGCGAGCTTTTGGTGCGTCCAAGAACAGCCTTCTATGAGGCCGACGATGGGCAGGGTGGTTCAGATGTTGGAGGGCGTGGTGGAGATCGAGCCGCCGCCGCCGCCGGCGGCTCGGAGGGGGTCGACTGACGGGAGCAGCTTGACTGTGACGAGTGGGCCGTCGACGACTTTTGTGGGCTCATCTTCGTTTGTGGGCGGTGGTGATGCTGGGATTTCTTCGTCTGCTTCGGGGAATAATAAATAATAAGCGTGGAGGAGACACCTGAGGATTTTTTTTTAGGGCCTCGTACGAATTCTTGATTTTCACCCTGTAATGGAATTGTATCGTTTTGTGTTGTTCTGTAGCTATATTTCATGTAAGTGTAGTAGCAGCAACTGTATAATTTTGTGTAATGAATATCTGTTGAGCTTTTCACCTTGAGTCAGCGGAAAAGTCAACGGAAGCCAATCAACAGTCTCTTGCAGTGACACGTGTCGCGTGTAAGTAAAGGGCGTGCGAATCGTAATTAAAAGCTGATGGAGGGAATTAATAACCGTTGTTGTAATAACTGCAAGCACCAACAGTGATCTCTTACTTATTATTATGTATGGGGCATGGACATCTATACCACCATAGCATAGCACAGCATAGCCTTTCTTTTTTGCGCCGGCGGATTTTCCAGGTGATATCATATCGATCCCCTTCATTTTTTCACACGCTTCTTCTTGATATCCACCACCACCACCACCACCGCCACATGGTGGACACCCACCGCCCAACATCCTCTCCGCCACCACCGCCGCCGTTGCACAGTGGTTATCGACCACAAGGTTTTCCGTCTTATGGATATCCTCCGCAAGGCTATCCACACCAACATATTGCAGGTATATGGTTTATAAAGCTGATTCTTTTTTTTTTCTCCTTCTCTTTTTCTTGAAAATGTTCGTTGATAGTTGGCACTCCTTATTCCTTATTTACAGGAGGATCTGGGATAGGAGGGCTGCTCGCCGGCGGTGCGGCGGCGGCCGCCGCCATTGGAGCCGCCAGTATGGGGATGGGCCACCACGGTCATGGACACTTTGGCGGCGGCTTTGGCCATTGCGGTCGTCATGGCATGTTTCGGAAAGCACAAAGGATATGGATTTGGGGAGGCAAATTCAAGAAATGGAGATGAATCTATATATGTATAATAAGATCAATGGCTTTTTGTGTTTTTTGCTTTTTTTTTTGTGTAGAAGAAAGTTTGCATGCTTTTTATTATATGTTATAAATCGTAATGATGCAAGAATCTTGATTTGGCGGCTACCAATCTCTCTCGCGAATAAAAGAAAACAAAATATATATGAGCGATAGTTATAATAAAGACTTTTAATAGAAAGAGAATAATATTATTACTTGAGAAAAACCTAGGCACCTTGTGCTGCGTGTGTTCGGGCTTAAGCTCTCTCAATCTCACTTATTCTCTGAAGGTATCGATTCGTGCCGTTTGCTTTGATACACTTGTAGGTTCAATTAGGTTCGGACAAAGGGGTATTCATTCAAGTGCTTCCTTTGATAGATTTTCAGTTCATAGTCGTAAAGAGCGTCGTGGCATGTCGGATCAGAAGCTGACGCGTATCGCCATAGTTAGCTCCGACAAGTGCAAGCCCAAGAATGTCGTCAAGAGTGCAAAAAGAGCTGCCCCGTTGTCAAAACAGGTGCTTTTTTTTTTTTTTTTTTCTTATTGTTATTTGAATTATCTCAATTTTGATCGATTATGCTATTAATGGTGTTGTAAATCCAAGAAAGAATCTATCTATGCCTCATACTTTGGGTCATTGGATCATCTTATGCCCATTTGCTTTATTATTCAGGTAAACTTTGCATTGAGGTGACTCCTGCGTCCAAGATTGCGTTCATCTCCGAGGAATTGTGCATTGGTTGCGGTATCTGTGTGAAGGTTTGTCCATTTCAAGAGTCAAGGTCTTCTTTTTTCAGTGATTAATTTAAGTTTTCTTTTGTTGATTCTCCAACACTTGTGTTTATCGTTTCAGAAATGCCCGTTTGAAGCGATTCAGATTATCAATTTGCCAAAAGACCTCGATAAGGACACGACCCATCGATATGGTCCGAACACTTTCAAATTGCACAGGTTTGGTTTGAGTTTTCCCTCTTCGTTTGTGTTTTTATTACAACTTCCGAGTTGTTGTACTTCCCTTGCAGGTTACCTGTTCCAAGACCTGGTCAAGTTCTTGGCTTGGTGGGAACCAATGGCATTGGAAAATCCACTGCATGAAAGTTTTGGCTGGGAAATTGAAGCCCAATCTAGGGCGCTTCAATGTAAATTTCGGTTTTTTAACTTCTTGATTTTGCTTTTGGATAGTTAACGATTTGCTTTGTTAGACTTTGTGCAGAACCCTCCTGACTGGCAAGAAATTTTGACCTATTTCCTGCATTTCCTCTTATTAGGCACCGTAACTTTAGTGTGCCCTTTTTCATTGTTGTTTTATTGGGCAGCTATGTGATTGTTGTCGAGCATGACCTTAGCGTACTTGATTATTTGTCGGACTTCATCTGCTGTCTGTATGGAAAACCTGGCGTCTATGGAGTCGTTACCCTTCCATTTTCTGTTAGAGAAGGAATTAATATATTCTTGGCTGGATTTGTACCTACAGAGAATCTGAGGTTTCGTGACGAATCTCTAACTTTTAAGGTCGTCCCTTTTTTCTCATTAGTACTGACTTTCTTTTCTAGTGGTGATTGAGGTACTCATTGATTTATCGATTCTTTCTTTCAGGTTGCTGAGGTTCCTCAGGAGAATGGCGAAGAGGTAGAGACATATGCACGATACAAGTATCCAACGATGGCCAAAACCCAGGGAGATTTCAAGCTTAAGGTCATGGAGGGCGAATTCACTGATTCTCAGATAATTGTGATGCTCGGTGAGAACGGTACGGGGAAGACGACGTTCATAAGGATGTTGGTATGATCCCCGAGTCCTATTCATATGCTCGGAATATCGTTACTTCGATGTTGAGGTAATTGCCCTTTTGTGGTATTTAAGGCCGGGCTTTTGAAGCCCGACTCATTCGAAGAATCTGATGTCGAAATACCCGAATTCAACGTCTCTTACAAACCACAGAAAATAAGTCCGAAATTCCAATCTACCGTTCGAATGCTGCTGCATCAGAAAATCCGAGATTCGTACATGCATCCTCAGTTTGTATCAGATGTAATGAAGCCCCTCTTAATCGAACAACTAATGGATCAAGAAGTTGTGAATCTTTCTGGCGGAGAATTACAAAGAGTCGCGCTGACCCTTTGTCTTGGAAAGGTTGTTTAATACACTCCTCGCAATTTTTTCTATTCTATGTTATATTATACGCTTCTTTACTTAAACTTTTGACTGTGATTTTGCAGCCCGCCGACATATACTTGATAGACGAACCAAGTGCATACCTCGACTCAGAGCAGAGAATCATTGCCTCCAAAGTCATAAAGAGATTCATACTCCACGCAAAGAAAACTGCATTTATCGTCGAGCACGACTTTATAATGGCAACTTACCTCGCGGATAGGGTTATAGTGTATGAGGGGACGCCATCTGTCGACTGTAGGGCCAACTCTCCACAATCGTTGCTGACTGGAATGAACCTCTTCTTATCCGTAAGCTTCTTTTTCCACACAAATTCTTACCAATTTTGGCAGCAGTTTCTGATCTTTCCTTTTTGTTTGTATGAACGTAGCATCTGAATATCACCTTTAGAAGGGACCCAACAAATTATCGTCCGAGAATCAATAAATTGGACTCCACCAAGGACCGTGAGCAGAAGAACGCTGGATCATACTATTATCTGGACGACTATGGTTGCTACGAAAAAAAAAAAAGCCTTCCTTTTCTCTTTCTGATTCCCTTGGTGATGATATCTATCTGTTGTGCTTATCATATTCGAGGCAAAGTTGTTTTATGGGTCGGAGATTAGATGCACAAACTTCGACAGTCGATCACGGCACATTGTGTCATATACTTCACCAGCAGTTTTGGCCATTTTCAGATTTCAAGTTGCATTTGAGGTCTCTTGTGTATGACTTTCCTCTTTGGTTTCTATAATAAAAATTTCAGTTTTTGTCTGTGAGTTCTTACAAGTACAACAGTATATGATGATATAACATAGGAAAACCTCCGCCGTGTCGAACAAAAACTATCTATCGTTGGCCAACAACAATTTCGAAAAAGTTTCGGCATTTTATAGAGGAGGATGATCTTCTTCAGTGTTTGTGGAGGTTTAGGTTTCCAATCAGGTTTTTCGTCCCAATAAATGTCATAGTATATATGGCCTGGAGTGTGATCTTCGACGCAGCACCAAATGCCCGTATATCTCTTCACTCGCCTGCGAAATCTTTCTTCCCTCGTCTGCTTCATTCATTGAATTGCATAGCAGTAAGCAAACGAAGGCATGTTAGGAAATAAATCGAATGTTTAAGGAAACAAAACCTTGTCTGCAAATCCTAAGAATGCGTCTTGCATCGATGAGAACTGAATGACTTTCACGTCCTTGAAGGATGAGAATATCGCCTTGAACTGTTATAGGTTGAGGTTGTTTACTTACGGGCAAGAACGATGTTATGTAAGATAAAATAGGAAATAAAGAATGAGTACAGTTTCTTCTGAGCTCCGTTTTGGGAACTTGAGAACTCGAGATCTACTCGTCGTGTTTGAAACCTCACAGCCCTTTGTTCCTTGTTGACAAAGTTGAACGTCGAGCCACGAATCTTTCACCTGTGAATAAAGGTACGATGAAGACATAAAAAGAGAAGAATCCTTTTTCTCTTACGGGCCTTTAAAAGGAAACCTCTCGAGGCGTCGATGGATTGTCGAGGAAAGAATATTCCCTAAGTCGATCCTCGGCCCAAATTCACCCTCTGGAAAGTCCTTTAACATTACATTCAACTGCATTCGTGAGCTCATGAGATTGAGATTAACCATATCTTTGAAGTTCCCATGAGCTATTTTAATTAGTAAGTACCTCAAAGATGTGATCTAAAGGACATAGGAAAGGCTGTCTAGTCAAAGTTCCTGGCAAAACGCCTGGATGTCCGAACCAAAGTCGATCCAATCTGCACCATAACGGAGGCATTACCTAAAATAATGAATAAAAATATATGAGAAGATCATTCACCATAAATAGCACGTTTTGTTCATTCGTATCAGAAAGATAAGTATTTGAAATTTATTAAGTCGAAGTTCAAAGCATGGATGATATCGAACAGCGATAACATCTACACTGTAGCAAAAGAGCGATGGATATAAAAAATTATGGCAGTTCTGTTCTCACCAATGTTCGACCCAACAATGAGGCAATGGCAAGTGCAGTCCGTATCTGTTTGATCTGAAGATCATTGTTTGTTTTCATAGTTAGAAAAAAAAAACGTTAAGTTTCGCATTGGCGCAGAGGCTGAAGAGACGTTTACACTGCGTAGGCTTACTTGGTAATTAACCAGAGCAAAGTGAGACTCGATGTTATGCTCTCCATCTAGCATTAAGTTCTTTGGTATGCTTGGCTTAAACGTAACAAATCCTCCTGCATTACAGGTAAACATTAGTATGAATGAACTTGTGACATGTTATATCATAACATAACTTAAAAGCTGTGAATAAATTGTTTCAAATATATAAAAGCTTAAAACCTGGTGCATCATAGTACTCAGGTGGATCATAGAAAACCATAGCCTCACGCAGGCGATGACGCTTTCCCTCTGTGCCAGCAAATTGGAACGTCGTGTGCACAGCATAGGGTTCCAATCTGAGCTGTTGATATGAGGCCTGCCAAAGAGATGAAGAAAAAGGCACGGTTATTATGTAATCTGCTAAGCTATTATATACACGATCAACTGATTTGTGCATCATCCACACATTTATACATATTGTCACTTTATTTCTCTTCTTGAACTGTAAATTATGTAATACTAACCTGGACAAAGTAAGTGTGTCCGCTGCAAAAGATGCTCGCTGGGAGAAGACCAAGTTTAAGGTTTCCATCGTAAGCATAGACAAGTCCACTGTCCTCGTCGACACGTGGGCCCAGCTGCTTTTTAACTATTTCGTTGAAACCATTCTGATCCCAATCTTGTCATCCGTAAGAAGATATTCCTTCCATTCTCTTGCTAATTTCTTCGAAGACTCGGTTGGCCTCCAGTGAAAAATCCCTATGTTGTAGGCAGCCCCAGCTGAGAAACAAAAAAGTCCCAAAGTTTTTCTGTGATTTTCGCGAATGAGTAATAATAACATTGGCTCAGTTAGAGTAATAATAACATTGGCTCAGTTACAGAAAACTAAAAAGGGAGATTTTCACATCGAATATGTATGCACCTAATCTCCAGTCGTCCAAGCGATCGTCGACCATTGTTGGTGCGACTTGATCAGTGGAAGTCAACACGTCTGCCTCGGGGAAACGAGCAAGGTAAGGAAGGGGGTTCTGATACAAGAAAAGTAATGTTAGAGATAAGAGATCGAACTAACCATCAACCAAAAAATATTAGGGATCGATTATCGAACTTGTGAATAGGCAAAAGAGTAGTGAATATATATACCTTTAACCAAACCATGTCTGTGTCGCACATCAGTAACTCGAAGCCAAAAGGTAAGATAGAATCTATCAGAATGACCTTTTCTCTCCCCATCTTGTGAAATGTCGGCGAGCCCCATCCAACATCTATGGTGCTCATATGGCTTCCCATATCAAAAACTGGCACTCCTTTCCAATGAAGAGCCTCTAAAAGCTTCGTGTCCATGGCACCTAAGCAAATAAAAACCATTCGCCTAAGATAATCTCAAAAGATAGAGCTAAGCACATGAACGATTTCACAAGGGAATCCAAAGAATGCTCACCAACGTAAAGGTTGTAAATACCCATGTCGGTCAAGTGTTTAACCCAAGTCAGGATAAAATCCATGAAAGCGTAGTTACCGAACGTCACGATTATGACGTTGTCCTCGACTCTTGTCTGAATTAGTTTCCTTGGTCAGCTTAAAGGTGTCCAAAGGCGGCATTTTCGAACCATTAGGGGGAACGTTCCAAATAGGCGGCAGAGATTTTTTGTGAGATTTGAGGCTGAGATTGGCATTTTATCAGCCACTCCTTGAAGAAGAGGAGCAGAAGAATGAGTTAGAGATGGTGAAATTGCTCCTACAGCAGTTTGAATAACTAAATTCAAGAAATATGAACTCTTCCTCGCGAGAAAATCTTGTAAGAAACCAATAGACATAGCACAGCATAAACAACAGCAATAGGTCAACCA
Source organism: Craterostigma plantagineum (assembly GCA_027422505.1). NCBI lineage: Eukaryota > Viridiplantae > Streptophyta > Magnoliopsida > Lamiales > Linderniaceae > Craterostigma > Craterostigma plantagineum. The sequence continues at coordinate 23,939 of JAPQWV010002129.1, forward strand.
TAATGTCAACCACCCATAAACGGATTTTAACGTCCGGCGGAGGAAGGAGAGGCGCAAGATTTTCAGAGTAAGAAACCGTACCATCGACGCCGGAGGAAGCTGACGTGGCAAACCACGACAGTGCACTTGAAGTGGAGAATACGGCGGAGAATACGTAGAAAGAGGAGACCAATATGCCGACGATCACAGTTACGTAGACGGTGACGAACAATGGCTTGGAATTTGAGACCTCCTTCAACGAATTAATACTCCCACCAGCCATTATTCAGCTGGATTATTGAAAGGGAAAGTCGAAAATTATGGGAAAAAATGGAAACTTTGACCTTTCAAACCAAAGTCCGACATAAATCGAACTGATTCATCGAGCCATCAACATCATTTTGATGATCTTAATCAGATTATAACAGTGAGACTTCTGATTTCATAATCCAGTTATTGCTAGATTATAATGCGACTAACAGTAACAGAGAAGAGAGAGGGGTTAAGCAGGATTGAAGATATTAATATATGTAATTTGATCAGATTATTTCTATTTTCTTATATATTAGAAATCTCTGTCATCCACAGTTGACTTTTGCAATTAAAAATAAAAATAAAATAGTGAGAAAATGATATAGTACTAATCTTGATAACAGATAAGTTATAATTTATTATAAATTTCAAAAATAATTTATTACCCTTGGAACAAACTTGGAAAGGACTTTACTTTATGCATAGGATATTGAGAGAATTACAGGAATGTATTATGAATAAATCATGATTCATCAATGAATCATCAAAATTAAAACATGATTCATCATAATGAATCATCAAAATTTTGTGATCAAATGTGGATGTTTTTGGAATATTAATGACTCATGAATTATGATAAGATGAGGTGTATAAAAAAGATTGTATTTTTGTATGAGTTGTATAGATGATTAAATTGTATTTTAGTGTATGATTTTAGTATAAATAGGTGTATTGAGTTGCATTGTAAAGAGATCACAAGTATAGAAAATATATTCTCTCCCTCTAAATTCTCTCTATATATTATCAAATAATCATAATATAAATTAAAATAATCTTAATAAAATAATAATAATAAAATTTCGTAACACGTTATCAGCACGAACGCTCTCCGGAAACGATCAACTTCTATCGAAGCTCTCCTGCAGAGATCAACTTCCGTCCAAGTTTTATAATCAAGGTATGGTAATTTTATTTTGTGCACGGTAAATTTGTTTATAATAATCGTATACGTGGCAAATCATTTAAAACTATATAAATTTAACATGTATACACCAAAAACGCCTTAGCTCGACTGGTTTCGCGGAATATCGTCACTACAAGTGATGAGAGGTCCAGATTTCGAATCCCAGTGGTGGCGAGTTAAAATTTTTTTTTTACAACATTTACAAAATATAAAATTCTTTTTATTTTATCAAATTTATAAATATATTATGATTTTTATTATAGAATCATATGCTAGAAGAACATTTGCTTATGTGTATAATTATTATGTGGACAGTGTTTATTTATTGTTCTTATTTTTTTTTTTTAGTAATATGCATATTTTGTATTTTATAATAGTATGGCAAATCTGCAAAACCTCGAATTTGTTGCCCTTGACACTTCTGGATCAAATTACTTAGCATGGGCACTAGATGCAGATATTCATCTGAAAGCAAAAGGTTTGGGTGACACTATTGTCGCCACACAAACAACGACGAATGCAGGTGATACTGTTGTTGCCACACAAATACCAACAGATGCAGGTACCACCACTGATGCTGCAAAAGCCACACTTACTCAAAACAAGGCAAGAGCCTTGATAGTTCTCCGTCACCACATTCATGAAAATCTGAGAAACGAGTATGTACATGTAAAAGACCCTGCTGAATTGTGGAAAAATCTGAAAGATCGATTTGACCACGTGACCACGGTTATCCTTCCACGCGCAAGGTACGAATGGATGCATTTACGTCTACAAGATTTTAAATCTGTGACTGAATATAACTCGGCCGTTCATAAAGTTACATGCACACTAAAATTGTGTGGGGAAACGGTCACTGATGCTAGTATGCTTGAGAAAACATTCAGTACTTTTCATCCATCAAATATGGTATTGCAGCAACAATATAGAGAGAGACAATTTACAAAGTACTCTGAATTAATCTCTTGTTTATTGTTGGCTGAACAAAACAATGAACTGTTGATGAAAAACCACGAATCCCGACCAACCGGTGCGGCTGCGCTCCCTGAAGCAAATGCAGTCAGAGGTAATAATGATAACAATCGAAACAATGATCGTGGACGTGGTCGTGGTGGATATCGTGGTCGTGGACGTGGACGTGGTCAAGGCCGTGGTAATGGCAGAGGATATTATGGTGGTCATTATCAACACTTCAGTGGTGGTTATAACAATCGTGGTGGACATCAAATCTTCCCCAGAAGAGAAAATCTTATGATAATAAAGATGAGAAGAGGCCCATTGAACAAAAGGATAACGACGAACGATGCTATCGTTGCGGTGGTATGGGCCATTGGTCGAAAAATTGTCGCACGCCCAAGCATCTTGTTGAGCTGTATCAGCAATCTCAAAAGGGAAAAAAGATTGAAACGAATTTTGTTCAAGGTGACATTGCATCTACTTCTGGTGTTGATAAAAATAATACGTATTTGGAGGCTGCAGATTTCGTCGCAGATGAGGAATGATGTGTTATAATGTTTTATATGTTACTACTGTGTGTTTATGTGTTTAAAGGTTGCTTAAACTTATATGTGTGCTTGTAATATATCGTTCTGTTTCTTAAATAAATGGTGACGATTATGATATGTTTATATTAAAAGGATATTATCTGATGGATATGGGCATGCGCAATGGAGAGTTATGTCTTGCAGACTGTGCAACGACTCATATGATTCTGAAGAATAAGAAATACTTTGATCATCTCGATATGAAAGAAGCTAGTGTTATCACTATATCGGGTAGCACAAATATAATTAAAGGCTCAGGAAGAGCTAGTATCTTATTACCCAGAGGAACCAAATTGGTTATTGAAAGTGCATTATATTCTCCTGAATCACAAAGAAATCTGTTAAGTTTTAAAGCTATTCGACATAACGGATATCATGTCGAGACTGCGATAAAATGTGGTGTTGAACATTTATACATCACAAAGATAATTTCGAATGATAAACGAATTGTGGAAATATTACCTTCATTCGAATCTGGGTTATATTATACATATCTGAGAACAATTGAATCGTATGTTATCATAAACGAGAAGTCTACTGATGATAGTATATTTAATGTTTGGCATGACCGGTTGGGCCATCCCGGTTCAAATATGATGCGAAAGATAATTGCAAATTCACGTGGACATTCGATAAAGAATCAGAAGATTGTTCAATCTAATGAATTAGCATGTGCTGCTTGCTCTAAAGGGAAGCTAATTATTCGGCCATCACCAATGAAAGTAAAGAATGAATCTATTGCATTTTTGGAACGCATACATGGTGATATTTGTGGGCCGATACATCCATCGTGTGGACCATTTAAATATTTCATGGTGTTAATTGATGCTTCAAGTAGATGGTCCCATGTATGTTTGTTATCTACGAGGAACGTGGCATTTGCAAGATTACTTGCTCAACTGATTCGTTTAAGAGCACATTTTCCAGATTATCCGATAAAGAAAATACGCCTTGATAATGCTGGTGAATTTACCTCAAAGGCATTTAACGATTATTGTATGTCTATTGGAATTGATGTTGAGCATCCCGTGCCACATGTTCATACGCAAAACGGTCTTGCAGAATCATTGATTAAACGTCTGCAGTTAATTGCGAGACCATTATTAATGAAAACGAATCTTCCCTCGTCGTGTTGGGGACATGCAATATTACATGCAGCAGCACTAATTCGCATCAGGCCAACAAGTTACCATGATATCTCCCCGTTGCAAATGGTTTATGGTCAGGAACCAGATATTTCCCATCTAAGAATTTTTGGATGTGCGGTATATGTTCCAGTTGCGCCACCACAACGCACAAAGATGGGACCTCAAAGAAGGTTGGGAATATATGTCGGATTTGAATCTCCATCAATAATAAAATATTTAGAACCTTTAACTGGAGATTTATTCACGGCTAGATTTGCCGACTGTCACTTCGATGAAACAAATTTTCCGACATTAGGGGAGAAAAGAAACAGCTGGAAAGGAATATTAGTTGGAATGAATTATCACTAAATCATTATGATCCTCGAACGAAAGAATGTGAACTAGAAGTTCAGAAGATAATTCATTTACAAAGCTTAGCGAATCAATTGCCAGACAGCTTTACTGACCCAAAGAGAGTGACTAAGTCACATATACCAGCTGTTAATGCTCCTGCGAAAATTGATGTTCCTGCCGAACATAATATTGAGCCTAAACCACAACTAAAACGTGGTAGGCCCTCGGGTTCCAAAGATAAAAATCCTCGGAAAAGAAAAGGAGCAAATAATAAGAATGGTCCAATCGAGGATTTAACGACCAGAGAAGAGTCGATGGGCTTAAATGATGATAAGAATGAAACTCAGGTACCTGAAGAAATTGAAAATAATGATAATGAAGAGATCTCAATCAATTACGCCCATAATGGAATTAGATGGAACCGAGATAAAGTCAACGTTGACGATAAATTCTCATTTAACGTAGCGCTACATGAAATGAATGAAATAAATGAGAATGAGGATCATGAACCAAGGTCGATAAATGAATGTAGACAACGAAAAGATTGGCCAAAGTGGAAAGATGCAATCGAGGCAGAATTAAAATCACTTGAGAAACGAAAAGTTTTCGGACCTGTAGTCCGCATACCAGAAAATGTAAAGCCGGTTGGATATAAATGGGTTTTTGTCAGAAAGAAAATGAAAATGGCAAAATTGCGAGGTATAAAGCACGGCTTGTTGCACAAGGTTTCTCGCAGAGACCTGGCATTGATTATGAGGAGACTTATTCTCCTGTGGTGGACGCAACAACTTTTCGTTATTTAATTTGTCTGGCAGTACGTGAAGGACTCGATCTGCGTCTAATGGATGTTGTTACTGCTTATCTATATGGCTCACTGATAGTGACATTTATATGAAGCTTCCAGAAGGATTTCGTTTACCTGAAAATTCAGGGCCACGAAATGAATACTCAATTAAATTAAATAAGTCACTTTATGGGTTAAAGCAATCTGGGCGAATGTGGTATAATCGCCTAAGTGAATATTTATTGAAAGAGGGGTATAAAAATGATCAAATTTGCCCGTGTATATTTATGAGGAGATGTGAAAACGAGTTTGTCATTATAGCAGTATATGTTGACGACATCAATATAGTCGGAACTCCTGAAGAATTGTCGAAAGCAGTTATTTGTTTGAAAAAGGAGTTCGAAATGAAAGATCTCGTAAAACGAAATATTGTCTCGGACTGCAAATTGAATATTTAAAGAATGGGATATTTCTACATCAAGAGACTTACACTAAAAAGATATTGAAAAGATTTTATATGGATGAATCTCATCCATTAGATACTCCAATGATTGTCAGATCTTTAGATGTGAGTAAAGATCCGTTCAGACCACGTGAAAATGATGAAGAACTACTTGGTCCTGAAGTACCATATCTTAGTGCTATTGGAGCGCTAATGTATCTTACAAGTCATACGCGACCTGATATAGCATTCGCTGTAAATTTATTAGCAAGATACAGTTCTTCACCGACTCGTAGACATTGGAATGGAGTTAAACGAATATTTCGATATCTTCAAGGAACAACTGATATGGGATTGTTCTACTCTAATGAGATAAAGCAAATTTAATTGGGTATGCAGATGCTGGATTCTTATCCGACCCACACAATGCACGATCACAAACGGGTTATTTATTTACATATGGTGGAACTGCTATTTCATGGCGGTCAGTTAAACAGAGTTTAATTGCCACTTCATCTAATCACGCTGAGATACTAGCAATTCATGAAGCGAGCAGAGAATGTGTCTGGTTGCGATCGATTATTCAGCATATACAACAAACTTGTGGATTATTATCGAAAAAGTTACTTCCAACAATATTATATGAAGATAATGCTGCATGCATTGCCCAATTAAAGGAGGGATATATCAAAGGTGATAGAACAAAACATATTTCACCAAAATTTTTCTTTACACACGAACTGGAGAAAAATGGTGATATTGATGTACAACAAGTGCGATCTAGCGAAAATTTCGCAGACTTATTTACAAAAGCACTTCCTCCTATAACTTTCAGAAAATTAGTATATTCAATTGGAGTTCGGAAACTTCGAGATTTAAAATGATGTTATAATCAGGGGGAGAAAAATACGTGTTGCACTCTTTTTCCCTTAACTGTGGTTTTTCCCATGTGGTTTTCCCAGTAAGGTTTTTTAATGAGGCAACAAGCTAAACGTATTATTTAAAAACATCCAAGGGGAGTATTATGAATAAATCATGATTCATCAATGAATCATCAAAATTAAAACATGATTCATCATAATGAATCATCAAAATTTTGTGATCAAATGTGGATGTTTTTGGAATATTAATGACTCATGAATTATGATAAGATGAGGTGTATAAAAAAGATTGTATTTTTGTATGAGTTGTATAGATGATTAAATTGTATTTTAGTGTATGATTTTAGTATAAATAGGTGTATTGAGTTGCATTGTAAAGAGATCACAAGTATAGAAAATATATTCTCTCCCTCTAAATTCTCTCTATATATTATCAAATAATCATAATATAAATTAAAATAATCTTAATAAAATAATAATAATAAAAAATTTCGTAACAGAATGATGTTATTTTGATAAATGGAATTATAAAACTAGTTGAGTTTTTAAACCTATTACAAAACTAATTAACTTTTTAATTCTAACTATTTTTATTTTCATTTTAACCACGAAAATACTTAAAATTACAAATTTCACTTTGTTATCTTCAAAAAGCGCAACACTTGATACTAATTAAATTTTTACCCCAACTTATTTTAACTCAAATATATTAAAAATATATTACTTAGAAATAATCAAAAGAAAAAAATTTCTTGCCGTGACCGTGACCTACTCCTGTCACGTGAGTTCGATATCTAGAGCTGTCAAAACGGGCCGGCCCCTAGCCCGCCAAAGCCCGCCTTGGGCGGGTCGGGCGCAGGTAAGCCCGCCCATTTAATATTATAAATAAATTATTATTACGAGATTAGATTTAATTAGAATTAACTTCAAGCTTAAAAAATATTGAATCTTTATTTTTTGTTTTTTTTTGAATTTTTTCTTTTTTTTTGAATTTTTATTTTTTTTTATTTTTTATTTTGGGCGGGGCGGGCCTTCAATTGTCCTGTCGGCCCGTTTTGACAGCTCTAGATATCGAATTCAAGTGGGAGAAGTAGGTCACTGTCACGCCAAATAATTTTATTTTTCTTTTGATTACTTCTTTAAGTAATATATTTTTAATATATTTGAGTTAAAATAAGTTGGGGTAAAAATTTAATTAGTAACAGTATTGTGCTAAGTGAAATTTGTAATTTTAAGTATTTTCGTGGTTAAAAGGAAAAAAATAGTTAGAATTAAAAAAGTTGATTAGTTTTGTAATATGTTTAAAAACTCAACTAGTTTTGTAATTTCATTAGCAAAATAGCATCATTTGGGTAATTCTCTCGATATTTATGCATTTATTTTTTCGTTGACCAAGTACACTAGGAACTAGCCAACTAATAGAATGAGGACCTAGGGTTTGGACAAAGAGTAATTACTTTCTCTTAATTATGACGAGTAATGTGTCTTCTTAATTACGTCAAAAGTCAACTTCAAACACGAATTTACAGAAGAGAAAAAGAGAAGAGAAGAAATTTAGTCCACGTTAGCATCTTATTGGCCCAAACCATTATCATAACAAGTCGATTTTAAAATGAATATATACCATAGTTTGATGATCAATATATTATTTCATAACTTACGGCAGAAAAGCATCAACCTTCTCATTAAACGACATCTTTAAGACCCTTACTTTGTGGTCAATCCAATTTCATGCACACGTAAATAGGAACTCGAGAGAATTTCAACAAAAAAGAACAAAAAATGAATCTTGAAATGCCACACACAAAAATATACTTACATATATATGTAAATAGCACGTCCACATCATGTCCAATCACCAAAAGAACTTAGTTTTACACGAAGCCCAAGAAAGATAGATGATAATCACACTTTTAACTTCTTACAAAGAAAGAAACTAAACCTACGACCTAAAAGGCTTTCTTTTTCACACCAATCAACAATGTGGTTCCTCGGTTTATCCACGGCGAAGAAAAGCAGCTACGTAGTCGTCGGAGCCATAGCCCTCGTCGTCGTCCTCACCATCATCCTAAAAAGATGCGCCGTCTCCGACGACGACTCAAAACGCCGCCGGCGCCGCGACCACCACAATAAATCGTCCAAGAAGGTATCCGACCACCACGACGACGAATCCTCCTCCGCCGCCAAGGTCTCGCCGGAGCCGCCGGCCACGGGCGGGATAAGGACGTATTCCCTGCAAGAGCTCGAGGTGGCGACGAGCGGCTTCAAGTTCAGGATAGGCGTCGGCGCCACCTCCTACGTCTACCTCGCCGAGCTCGGCGGCGGCCGTTTCGGGGCGGTGAAGAGGGTCATGGCGGAGAGGGGCGGAAGTCAGAAGATGTTCTTGGACGAAATCTCTGTGCTGCTGAGGATTTCCCACCCTAACCTCGTCGGCTTGCTAGGGTTTTGCCTGGAGAGAGGCGAGCAGCTCGTCCTCCTTGAGTACGTGCCTAATAAGTCTCTCTTCGACCGCCTACACAAGATTCCGGCCGGCCGCCAAGCGCCGCCGGCGCTGACGTGGAGGAATCGCCTGAGCATTGCTTTGGACATTGCGTACGCCTTGGACTACCTCCACTCGGTGGCGGACCCGCCCGTGATCCACCGTGACGTCAAGTCATCGAACATCCTCTTGATCAACGACGACCATGCAAAGCTCGCAGGTAATAAACAAAAACTAAACAATGTAATTTAAGGGAGTGGCATTATATGGTTAGAGAATTTACTGAATGACATTTTGACAAAATCGTTGGAAATTAAAATGTAATTTAGGAACATTATGGCCGTGTTTGGATCGAAGAAAGCGGCTAGAAAAAGAAAACTAGAGAGAAAATTATTTTCATTAGTTTTCCTTTCTTTTCCTCGCCAAATTTCATTGTTTTAGGTTCAAACTTAGTTTAATTTTCTTTTATTTTTTTTCATCATCTATTTCTCTAATCAACCAAACCCAAAACTAACTTTCTTTTTCTTTCCTTTTATTTTCCTCATCAAATTCTTTAAACTAAACACAATCAAATTCTTTAACCAAGCACAATCAAACTCTTTAAACCAAACACGTCCTATATGTAGGAATAATAGATTCTGTTCCCTACTTTTGAAATTTATTGTCCGTATTATGACATCGCTTAATTTAGTACGAACCTAGATTATATCCTGAAACCCTAGAAATTGGAGCAATAGAGTTTCAACATATTTTGTCACTAAATTGTCTAATTTTGAAAGATCTTGTATAATATTGCCCCCTAAATTCCCCATTCCGTTCATATCATCCTATAATTTGACTCCCCTATAACGTCACACCTTAATTACATGACTAAAAATAACAAACCCTAAAACTGGTGATCATCTCTCGGTGAGACAAAAAACTTAACCAACGATTATATTATCCCCAATTCTTTTAGATTTCGGGCTCTGCAAGCTGGGAAACGATACGCAGCAATCCCAGACGCCTATCGCGATAAAGGGATCACTCGGCTATATCGACATGAACTACCTCAATACGGGATTGGTTTCTCCCAAGAGCGACGTATACAGCTTCGGCGTGTTGATTCTCGAGCTCATAACGGGCCTGAGGTCGTTGCAGGGCTCGTACACCTTGTCCGAGTGGACGGAGGAGAGCAGGAAGAGCGAAGATAACGGGGTTCTGATGGAGATGGTCGATCCCAAGATTAAGAAGGACGTCAACGTCGAACAGCTGAAGGTGGTGGTCGACGTTGCGAATAGGGCTTTGGTCGAGGACTCTGATTCGAGGCCTTGTATGATGGAGATAGCTTACAAGATCTCCGCTTGCATGGAGATGGATCATCATCAAGATTCTTCAGAATTACTACCTGTTTAGGATTGATGATGACGTATATGTATATGTGCATACACATGCTAGCTAGCCTTTTTTTTTTTTTTTTTTTTTTTTCTGAATTCATATAGGAAGAGTTCGTATAAATTGATTCTAATTTTATACTGTGAAAATGATATTGAAATACTTTTTTTATAATTTATTACTACAATGGTTCGCCTGGCAACAAGAAACTAAGCAATTCAATCACATGATAATAAAAGTGCATTTTTCAATATAATTCGTTATTTTGAGTTAATCAGACGGACTTATTACATAATATGTCCAACCAATACAAGAATAATATAACATAATTATCACAAATGCATTAAAGATCTTCTTCACACAGCATGGCATATCATCAACACTTTCTCTTGCCAAGAACTTCAAGAATAGACTGCGCAGTGCAGTAAGAAATCGCCTGAACGGTGACCATAGGATTCACGCCCACCGCAGTAGGGAAAACACTGGTATCAGCCAAGAAAAGCCCTTCGACTTCCCAAGTCTTGCCTTTCGGGCCCACGACGGAGTCCCTAGGATCGACGCCCATTCTACAGCTTCCCATTTGATGGGCCGAACCTATTGGGCAGTCGAGGTTCTTCAAAGGCCTTGAGCTTTCCTCTCTAACGAACCTCTCAAACTCTTCGTCGCTGGCTTCCTTCACTTTCAAGACCTTCCCTTCTCTGTTCTGAGTCCCTATTTCTTCTGCCCCCGAAGCTGCTAATATCCTAAGGACCATTTCAATCCCTTTGCGTAGGTTTCCTTCGTCCATGTCTGAAAGTTTGTAGCTTATCTTGCTCGGCGAAGTGACATTCCCCGACCCCTTATCTCTCGCCAGTGCGAATATATGGGCCGTTCTTGAAAATTTAAGCATTCGAGCTTTCATATCCTGCCCTGAAAGCCAAGGCATTAGGACTGTGAAAATCCCAGGATGCAATGCAGGCGTCTGAAGTATCGCGCCGTAGCCTGAGGATTCGAAGTTTGAGACCACCTTCGACATGGATGTTAGAATGGTGCCTTCGTAGCTTTTCTTGTCTGATTCTGGCCAGGTTTGGTTTGTTTTTGAGTCGGGAAAATATCCCCACCCAAATAACACGGGGTGGACGTGGAGGTTTTTCCCTATGTTTGGGTTTTTGAGGCCGCTTTTCTTGAGCAGAGGAGGCGTGCATATCGCCCCGCAAGCCACGACGGTGGCTTTCGATTCTATGACAGCTAATTCCTTCACGCCTTGCTGATTCTTGAACTCGAAAGCCACTCCAAAAGCTGTTTTTTTCCCGCCCTCTTTTCGAGTGAGTACTTTCAATGCTTCGCATTCGGGCAGAACAACGCCATTTCCCGACTCTACTAAATCCACGAGCCACGTCTCGGAGGTCCCTTTCTTTTTCCCGTCCTTACAACCTAAGCAGCACCAGCCACAGTAGTGGTCGGGCGGTGCGTTGTTTGGAGCTTTCTCGACGTCGTAACCTAACTCTTCGCAACCCTTCCTCAGAACCATGTTGTTGAACCCTTCTCTTTCGAACTCAGTTTGAACTCCCATTTTCTTGCAGACAACATCTAGCGCTTTGTCGTAGGCTTCGCTGTTAAAAAGTCCCAGCTTGTACTCTTCACTCCATTCTCTTCTTACATGATTTGGAGTTCTAATCGACGCGCTCCAATTGATCGTTGATCCTCCGCCGACAGTCGACCCAGCGAGGAAAAGAACGTTCATGTTATCGCTACCCATTACTCCGTTGCCCAAGTACATCTTATCTAGGGCTTCGCCTTCTAAAAGAGAAAGGTTGCTCCTTGCAAGATAACTCCCTTTCTCTAGGACAATAACCTTGTGCCCCGCTTTCGCAAGAACGCCAGCCACTACCCCACCGCCCGAGCCCGAACCTACCACCACAGCATCGCATTCAACGGTAAAGGAAGGAGTTAAAGGCTTAAAATTTGCGGGCCTTGGTTGATTTTCCACAGAAACTCCAAAGCCTAGGGTTTGTAGTTTGCAAAGGGATGCTTCCTTTGAATGGTTCAGGTTGATGATGCCTTTGTATAGGGGTCCGAAGAGCTCCCCTTTGCTATGTTCTTTCTCTTCTTGACTCCTCTTTGACATTTCATCATACACTTGGCGTGCAGTATCGAGCTTATGATCAGGATCAGGCCCACAATAACCAATTGCTTTCCATGAAACGTTATCATTGTTCCCATCCACCTAGAAAGAAGATCGAAACTTTCTACGGTCAATATCACGAGTAAATTCACACACAATCATACAATAATTTTACACCCATGCTATATTCAAGCTGATATCTTTAACGACCATCCCATCAAATTGAACAACGGAACAAAAATCCGCCAGGCCCGCATCAATTGACATGTGAAGAAACTGGGCAAGCATCAGTTCAGTAGTTGAACACTATCATATCCAAATGGGGAGGTGAGTGACCGACCACTCGTGAATTCTAATAAATGGATGGTGTTGACTGTTGGCTCTTTACGATACTGTTAATTATACTGCCCCATAATTAAAGACTTGTGATCGGATTCGTACCCTTGCTTCGCCTTAATCTTAAATGATTAAAATATATACCGAGTTTCATTTTCAAGAAGATGACCGATAACAAGTGACGGCCAATGCGTTATTTATGAAAGAAATGACAAAAAAATAAATGACGCCTATAAGAAGGAAACATATTTGAATAATAAAGAAGGTAACAATAATTATATTCCACAATAACTAGTTATATATATAATACACCCTTGAAAGGATAAGGATGCCTGCAACACCAAACCTCGAAAGAAAGAACAAGTGGTATGGTATAAAGATCAGAACGTTGGATAATCAAAGGGGTCCCATCATTAATTAGGTTAGTTGAAAGCTCAGACATTAATTACGCAACTCCTTCATAGCAATTTCGCACACATATAAACACTATCAAACATTTACCAAATGATTTACCAACAGGTTGCTTACGGGGTTCTTTTTGAATTATTGTTTTATTACATCAAGTTTGAACAATAACATCATCTTCTTAACTTTTAGACTCTAATCATGCCCAATTAATTATATCGAATTTTAGTCAACACTGTCAAAGTCATGATAAGTACATAAAAAGAAAATAATGATGTAAGAACCATATATATATATATATATTTCTTATTGAGATATTACGTACCTGAGTGAAATAAACAAGGTGGGTGAAGATCTTCAAAGCAGCAAAGAGTAACCTCAGTAGATAAATGCAGCTACCAGCCCAAGAATGAAGGACTTGCTCTCTTCTCTCTAGCGACAGCTCCGAGAATCTCAGCATGTACGGAAATTGGCTCGACAAGCTTTTCCTTCCACATAGTACGAAGCTCCCTAACCTCGTAGATAGGACTAAAAGTGCCAAGTGGATCAAGAAAATCTTTGGGTGCTTTGTCTTTTCTGTGAGCATCAGAGAAAGCTGCGTTGGTGTAGAAAGATAAAAAGGGTCAAAGCTTGTGTCGTCATGGTTAAGGACAGGTTAACTGTGTGAGAGAACTATAAGAAAGAATAATAGTTTATCATTACATGGTGAGGAGTTCCGCCATGGAAGCAGATGTCTGAAAGAACTTGCGAGCGGAATCATTGTTGTTGGTCGAAGAAGAAGCTTCGATGGAGGGCAAGAATGCGTCGCATACGGCGCTGAGAGCCTCCATTTGGCCACGTGTGTAATAAGGGCGGCGCTTGTTGGGCGGCTGGCGGCGGCCTTCTTCGTCGTTCTTCGCCGCCATTCTTGATTATTTGCTAGTCCAGTCTGGATGAGATTTTGTATGGCGTGGGAATATATCTATATATATATTATATATATATATATATATATATATATATGGAGAGAGAGAGAGAGAGAGAGAGAGAGAGAGATATTCGTAGCTGGTGTCGTGTCGGAATATTATGAAGCCACATCGATCGATCATTTCAGGCTCAGCTACCGATTTTAATGTGCTGCTATGGTAGTAGTTTTAGAGCTCTATGTTTTGCTATTTTAGCATTTATTGTGTTTCTGACCCTTGGAGAAGATGAGAGATGAGGAGAGAACTTGAGGAAAAACGATAACAGAACAAAAAATAAGAAAAACGAACAGATTTTACAGTAGACATAATAATCAATAAAGGGGTAGTGGTTCAACTTTGGTCCTAGTTAGGCACTTGCCTAACACTCTGTCTATAGTATAGTTTAGGCTCTCAATGACGTACCTTAGTAAACATGTCCTACGAATATTTCATGATACGAGGAGTCTTCTCAAAATCTAAGACTTGGAAATACGCCACGGGCCAAATTGACGGTACTAAGAACAACGCATTGTTTGTAGGATATAAATTGCAAGGTTAATGATTCGTTAATTAGACCATAATTAATTATATATATTAATAAATATATAATTAATTTTAGGTTATAGTTAATGATTCATTAATTAGATTATAATTAACTACATATATATTAATAAATATATAATTATATGTTGGTTATCCATAATTTATTAATGAATACCTTAATTAACTACAAAATACATAATAAATTAAAGTATAAAATTAAAAATAAAAATATTCTAAGCGGGCGGGTGGCCCGCAAGGCTTGCGGCCCCCGTGGGTCGGGCTGGGTTCCATTTTTTAGGCCCGCTACATGGCGGGCCAGCCCGGCCCATTGACAGTACTTTGTTCTATTTATTAAAATCGTTGTGTTCTATTTTCTTCTTCAATGAACATTATATATAAGCTAATCGTTCGGCTATTTATGTTCTCACTCCATATCCCTTTGCGATGATGGGGTTCCATTAAATGGGCGCAGACTTAGATGACGTGCTCGAGTTGTTTTGTCATTTGCTTTCTTCCTATTTTTATATACTTCCTGCGTCTACATATACCTAAACCGAAAAACGCATTCTCAAACTCAAAATGCACTAATTCTTCTCTAATCGACAAACCAGTTCGCAAACTTAAAGACCAGTATTGTAACTAGTATATAGTGCACACCCTACGTGTATGGGTGAAAAAAAATTGATAACAATGAGTGGTTTTTATTTTAATTTTGATTTTAATTTTAGTTAGAAAAATAATCATTTTACTAACAATATGAGTGAGAAAGCAGTTACATTGCTAAAGAATAGGCAGTTAGTTTCATTGCCAAAGAACGTGATCTATTTATCTTTTTAATTAATATTTTTTTATTCAGAAAATTTACACACTAAATCAATTTTGATTTGGCAGTTTGTATCCCCATCTCCCCATTTATATAATAGTATAGATATTCTCTTCTATTTGATTTTTTAATATTATCCATGAAATTTACAACTTTACAAATCAGACCATACTATTATTTTAAATTCGATTGAAAAAAAAATAATTTCACAAAATTAATAACAAACTCAATATATTTTCATATATAAAACGTAGAAAAAAATAATTATTAATAACATGAGTCATTTTATATATTTGTATTTTTTTTATTTTTTATATGTGTACTTTAGTAATTAAAGTATAAAGGGTATGTATTGTAATTTTTAGAACATCAAAGCATATTTTGGGTTGTCTCATCCCAAAACGCATATATGCGTTTAAAACAGGAGAGGGAAGATGAAAACGCATTTTGAGTTTGCGTTTGGTGTATGGTTGGAGAACTTTTAGTATATATTTTTAGTTTTTTGGTATCGAATTGGATATGCTCTTATTCATATATTTCCGTATATTAGATAAAATATATATTCACTTGGGCTTAAAATTCAAACCATCTAAAAATTTCCTTATTTATTTACTTTTAAATATTTAATATTGATGCATCTCGTAAATTTCCTTATTTATTTATTATATGTTCCAGAAAAAACAGTCAAAGATGCGATTTTTATCTCGTGCGATTTGCAAGACCCAGATCGAATATAACCCTGAAACACACCCAAAAAGGTTTTATTTTTTGTTTCTTTTAGATTTCGCCGGCAATCTTCTCCTCGTCCGTTGCGCAGGTTCTATATGTTTTCTTTTGTCCTATTGATTTTTTCCATTTAAATGCTAGTATAGTAGTATTTCAGCTCCTATACAATGTCTCTGAATCCAACCGATGTCCATGTCCATGTATGATTTGGATTAGTGTAGAACAATTTTTGTTTATCTTCAGCGTTTGCCGTTGATGGGTTCCGTTCATATAATGAACGGATTTTGCTGAGATAATATGACGGGGAAGAGTGTGTGCCCTTATGTTTTCTGGGAATTCAATAGGTAGTCTGCTGAAATCTTGTCTCTTTGATTTTATGGTGTAATTCGTTAGCATTCTTGGAAGGAAGAAGCCAACCACCATAAGCATTCTTAGCCCTCATGGGTTTACCTCGATTTACACCGCCCAAGGAAAGAGATGGCCTACTTAGCCCTCACCTCTACGTGGCTAATTGCGGGCCAAGCGTTGGCCTATCGTGTGATGCCATAGCTTCTGCGTTTGGGAAATACGGCGAAGTGAAAGGAGTGTTCGCCGCTGATGAAAGCGGGACCCGCGTTATCGTCTCTTACAGCGACGAAACCAGCGCAGAAACTGCCATGAAGGCCTTGAATGGGCATCCATGTCATGACCTTGGAGGACGTTTCTTGCACATACAGTATTCAGTTCAATCGCTCGGTAAGGTACTTTTATTCAGCCCATCCCTAAGGATTTCGACATCAACATAGATAGATCCCTAGACCATAACGTAATCGCACGTTTATTGGTGGATTCTATGCACTATAGCAGGTTAAAGGCGAAGATTCGGTTTTAGTGTCAACATCAGCTTTAGAGTTGGGAATTCCCGGGCTTCAGTTGGTGCACGATTTCATTACAGCCGAGGAAGAACAAGTTGAGAAATCAGAATATACGATCTTATATCCGATTTGAGCTAAAAGTTCGTAAGTCTTTTGGCCATTTTAATTGCAGGAAATGCTCGTGGCAGTGGATAGTCAGCCATGGCAACACCTTGCAAAGAGAAGAGTCCAGCACTATGGATATGAATTCTGTTACGACGTAAGTTCTTTTTGCCCCCCTTTTTTTTTCGAATCGATTTTGTGTTCTGATTATTATCACTGCAAGTCATTTAGATAAGGAATGTCAACACAAAGCAATACATGGGCGAGCTTCCTTCGTTTGTATCTCCCATACTCGAGAGGATCAAATCATGCCAAGCGTTTAACTTCACCGCAGATTCAACGCTCGATCAACTAACGGCAAGTTTGCCCTTTTCTTGAAAAACCCAAATCTTGAAAAAAACAAAAAACTCGACCTTTTCCCCCCAATAAAACGACAGGTCAACGAATACCCGCCTGGTGTGGGATTGTCTCCACACATAGACACACATTCAGCTTTCGAAGGACTGATTTTCAGCCTTTCGCTGGCGGGCCCGTGCATCATGGAATTCAGAAAGTATTCGACGGGCGTATGGGCTTTAAAGCCCACCCAAAACTGCGAAGAGGGAAATAACATGTCCGAAAAGATTCGAACTTTGTGAGAAAAGCGATATATCTTCCGCCAAGATCCGTGCTGCTTTTGTCGGGAGAGGCGAGATATGCTTGGCATCACTATATTCCACACCACAAGGTATGTGAGAGTATATTCGATAATGTAGGATTTTTTAGATCGTATTTTCGTTTTTGAACTTGAAAGCGAAAAAAAAGAAATGGGTTCAGGTCGATAAAGTGAATGACGAACTGATACGTAGGAGTTCGAGGAGAGTATCGTTTACTTTACGAAAGGTGCGCTTGAATCTTCTTTGAGAAAACACTGTTTTGATATTGTTTTAGTTTTTACAATCCATTTTTCTTGCGTGATTTCAGGTGCGTAAGAGTCCTTGCTTGTGTGATTTTCCTCAATACTGTGATTCTCAGAGATGAAGGGAGATCACATACATACTCTACAAGCCCAGGGCAATGGTCGAAGAACATCTTTAACTGATGAATCTTCCTTGAGGAGAGTCTCTTTTTTTTTTTGGTAAATTATTTATATTTCGAAACTTCAAATGCAAAAGAAAGATTGTTTGTGACAATGTTTAGCATTTCCTATTTCTTACAATTGAATTGAACAACGTTATTCATTTCCCTCCTGTTCATTTCATCTCTCTGTTGTGTATCATATCTCTCTATGCACACAATGAAATATCCCTATAAGATAATAATAATGAATGGATCTATACTTGTGGATCATAAACTGTGTTACATGTTTTGTCGCAGGGGTAAGGACAATCTATCTTCTGAAATGGGCTTCTGTCATTAAACCAATCTCCTACTGCTCCACCAATCGTCTGCCATTTTGCATCCACATCATGAAATAATAATATTATCATGACATATATATATATATATATATATAGAGAGAGAGAGAGAGAGAGAGTATAATAATACCTTGTTATATAGCTTGGGGGAATCAGTCATTAGCCATGTTTCTTGCATCTCAGTCTGGCAATGAGCAAAGCAAGAGTTTATGAAGTATCCTCTTGAAATTGAAGGCCCTAACCCAGACAAAGCATTGAGAAACTCCAATCTGAATCCTGAAATTAAATTATGCATATATATATATATATATATATATATATATATATTATCATGATCACATTCGAAGGTTGTTTTGCTTCATCAGAAAATGGGACTAACTAATTAAGACTCACTCTGCATTGTCTGAATTTGCAAGGATGAACACTTTGTTATATCAGTCTTGCAATCTTGCCACATGCCCAGCGGATCTGCCACGCCAGGCGCCAACACATTCTTTATCTGAAAATCAAATTTATTTAGTCCAACGATTCAAAGAACTATGTTAGTTCTAACATCCTTAATTACGTGCAATGTATGTATGGAAAGTAATCAGCACCTGCCATGAATCGTAAGCTGCGTTTAGTATGAACAAGGGCGTCCTTATATATCTTGCCATGTACTGAGGGAAAAAGCACTGAAAAATGGAGCAGATATATTAGCATCTCATTAACTGGACCGGGCCGGGCCGGGCCGGGCCGTTTAGGTCCGGCAATGAATAGATAACAAATCCCTTACAAGACTCGGTTAATCTTCGATGTACACGATTGAGGCAAGTTCTTTACTGATCCCTGCAAGAAAAAAGCTTCAATTAGAAAAACTTAGTAGTGAAGAAAAAAATATTTAAATTGAGAATTATTGCATCAAAAGAAGAAATTAGTTACGTGTGTGGTGATAATGTCGTTGAAGTAAGCTTGAATGTGCGGGGCTTGAGACACGTCTTTCCTGGAAAAACATATAAATAAATAAATCTGAAACACGATTTATGTAAAGTGAAAACATCTTCGTCTAATTTCCAAATAATGACAATAGTAATAAAACAAGGGGCTTACACATTAATGAAAAAGCCAGCATCTGAAATGCACTTGACTTTAGTTCCCATGGGGAGCAAAGCCTTGAAGCTATCACAATGAAGAATCGATGTCAATCCACCAGCCGAGCACCCAGATAAAATAGCCTAATATTTATTCAATTTTTTAAGTTTTATTTAAAAAAAAAATGAATCTTGAAATTCAACAAAGACAAACTCATTACATTCTCGGCGTTTCTCATTCCCTTTGCCAGCAAATCTTCCATTACAGCCAAGAACACTCGAGCTCCTCTGTAGTAAAGCTTCGTAATCTGATCATTTTTTTTTTCAACTACCATAATCAGACGAAAAGCCAACAAAAAGATTATCAAAAGCTCGATCGTAATAAGTCGGATTCTTCACCGTATTTACTTCTCCGACGTCGCCGGTGAACGATGAGCCATCGCAGTACCTCACTTTCACTCTATTCCAATTATAGAAATCTGCGAAAAATCGCCAAGAACAGCTCTTACATTTACTCACACAGACAAATAACTATGAATCTTCTAACACTTCTCATCCTTCGAAATCATCAGATTACCAGGATTAAACTGAGCCCTGCTATTCAAAATCCCAGAGAAAGGAATCTGCGTTGCCATCTTCTTCGACGAGCCCAGGCGATTGTTCATACGCGCGAGGCAGCTAGTGACGTTATTACACCATCCTCCGCCCTGAGAAAAACACAGATAAAAGTCAGCACCTTTTTTTTCTCCTTTCTCACTTTAATCTTGAGAAATAATTACCTCAATCTGAATTAACCAGTTGTTGATCCCAGTTCCATATCCTCTGTCAAGATGATACGCAGGTGGGCTCCCATCTAAACAAACTGAGCAAGATTTTTTTTGAAGGATTATTATTACCAGGAAATGAAATGATAATGAGGGAGTAATTGAATTATAGTATATTTTTTTTAAGGTTGTATTATTTACCTGCTCCTTTTGCTACAGCAGTATGGAGAATAGTGATATTAACATAGGAAGATTGAGCTCTGAGAAGAATGATCATGGCGACAAGCATGTACAGCATGCCTGTTTCATCCCACTCATCATCTGTGTGTGTGTAATAAAAAATTTATTTTTTCTGAAAAAAAGAAAAGAAAAGAAGCAATAATCCGACGCTTGATGTGATGAGAGGAGACTGATTTATTACAGCATTGAAGGTGCAATTAAATGTTTACACCAAATGCCACCTTAAATCGCAAAGCCGATGATAACAGCCCAAACCAAGGTAAAGAATCTTAACAAACGAGTGATAAAGTGAATATATATCTATAATAATATATATAAGTTTGCTTTATTTGTTTATTTATTTCTTGTTTAGGCAGAGAATAGGAAGACAACCCAAGAAGGATGGGCAGCTATGAACCGACACTTATTCTGTTTTCATGTTTAACGTTAGAGGTGGTTTACCTTTGCATATGCATTTATTTATATATATGTGTGTGTGTGTAATGATTTTAGATTGGATTTGTGGCCTGAAACTCGAGACATATGACAACAATAGCGTCAAGCTATTTTAGACCAATAAATAACATGTGACGAATCTCATCGAATTACGCGTCGATTGCATTGAATGTGTGTGTGTGCCGGAATGAGATGAGATCTATTACACTTTTATAATAGAATAGTTTTCTTTTCTTCTTGTCATATGATACTTGTTATAAAGATTAGAGATAGCCCTTTTTTTTTTTCTTTAATAATACTCCCCGTCCCAAACCATTTTATTCATTTTACTAAATCGGCGTCCCACATCTTTTGTACATTTCCCTATTTAGTAAAAGAACTATCACAAACAGTCAATTAAATATTCTTAAAAGACGTATCAAAATATACACTTTTTTTACGTACTATATTATTAAAATATTCAATTTCTTAATTCTCGTGACAACTTCCAAATGTCCATAAACATTTGGGACAGAAGGAGTAGAATAATTCAAGAATCTATGGCTCGGCGGCTCATTTATCTTATAACTTTGTGTTTTTCCTAACTTTTTTCATTCTTTTTTCTATCACACAAAGTTTCAATATTTTCGGCTTTTGTTGGATTCTCATCGGCATTTTTTTTTTATCGCACGTATTACTATTTTAATGAGTTGGCTTAACATCCATGAAAATGACCTGATATATGCCTATTTTAATCACCATGATGGTGATCTCAAATCCCAATCAGCTATTGGACGATCCAGTTGGAGAAGACGACGTCTAACCTAAAATTAACAAACAATTCTATTACATCAATCAATTCAAACCATTTAATTACACCAATTTGTCTCTGCATGAGCCCACGAACTTCCATTTGATTCCACATGCAATGTTATAGATAGGCCCTCGCTACTTCCATAATATAGAATAAACATCACAAGAATTTTCCTATGAAAACGTGGCTATGTACAGTAGAAACTCTATAAAATAATACTCGATAATTTAATAAACTCTTTAATATAATATTTTCGGCCGGTCCCGACTCGGGGATAACGTACTAAATTAATAATTCTCTAAAATTATTAGATAATAGACTTTTGATAATTCCTATAGGTCCCGTATAAATTATAAATTAATAATTCCATATGTAAAAACATTATCATACTAGATGAACGAAGATTACTTGAAAAATGACTCAATTGTCATTTGTTTTTTTTGTTGAAATCAATTTTTCGTTGCATATTGTCTCTAATTGTCCTTATCATTGTAAGAACTTTGGCGTTGTTTTCTCATATGTGCCATATTGTTTGAGATGTTTGTAAGTCTGTTTTCATAGTGTATTATATAGAAGATATATTTATTAATATTACTTAAATGTACATTAACACCATACGGATTATGATAGACTTGGGAATTGAAGGTTTGATCCTTAATTTGATGTTCATTAAGGATATAGGAGATTGAAGTTTATTTGATGTTTGGAAGTTTGAAAGGTAATATACACTATAAATTAATAATATATTAATTTATCGATAAATTAATACTTATTATTTTATCGATTAATTAATAACTCTTTTAATTAATAATTTGGCCGGTCCCAACTGTATTAATTTATAGAGTTTCTACTGTACTCTGTTTAAACAAGATAATCAAACACAATTGAATAAATATATAATGATAATGCAAATTCCTTTTATTAATTCTTAGATGACATCGACTTAGGGTTCCCTCTTAGATTGAAATCAATATTTCTATTTTGTGTTGGAGAGGATTAGTGGTGTTGACCTGAGTTAGGCGTAATAATAGTTGCCAATTCAAAATCGAATGATTGAGCTATTAGTTATTGTCATTATTTCTTCTTTGGACCTTACGTTGAATTGATATCGACACTAACTATTGCTTGACAAAGTTGTCTTAACTTTTTATAGGGTCAATCACCACCTTCTTGTAGCAACATTGCATTGCCAATAATTGATTGATTGACCTATTACAACCATAAATAAAAAAAAAACCACTTAAGTAAGTATATATTTAATAATATTGATTAGCTTGGGCAAGATCTTGATTATATGGGCCACAAATTGGGCCATACTGAAAAGCCCAATCCAATTACGTTTACAGTGCGCGTGAGTCTCACGTGCAGGGCATGAAATAGAAACTAAGCTGTTCATCACCGTCGCCTAGCAACTGGGATAAAGTTTTCGTCTTTTTACGATCGGTAAATTGCATAGGCAATGTTGATGCACCCTTTCTTGGTGGTACCTCAATTAAGGTATTTTGTTTTTGCTTTCGGGGAATTTGTTTATGAATTAAGCTGAATTTGTGATTCGTAAATGACTTGCAGAGTAGCTTGTTGCAGAAAGATGAGTACGTCGCTTCCTTCGCCACTTTGTCGAAAGTTTGTGCCGATTGAGCAGAAGGAAATTACCTCAATTAGTAGACCTGATGGTTTGTGCTCTCCGCTATTTGATTTGATATTCTAGTTTCCTTCCATCATCATCTCTTTTTTTTTTTTTCTCTGGTTAGATCGAATTTCCAACGGCTGCTGATGATTTCCGTGTTTTTCCATATAGGGTTCAAATTCAGCCTTGTATCTTATAATATTTTGGCGCAGGTAATTGGATGTTAACCGTGCAGCTTAGTTATCTCTGTTAGTCTGCAAAGGACTTATAATTTTATGATTATATTATATCTGTTTACTTCTTTGGCCAATTGGTACAATTTCAGGCGTATGTGAAGAGTGCATATTTTACTCACTCACCTGCTCCTTGTCTCAAGTAAGCTTCATCTCGTCAAATACATGATATTTCTCAAAGTTACCATTTTTTTTCTGTGAAGTTGGAGATTGGCATGTTCTATTTTTATATTATTTGCATCTGCAAATATGTTTCTAGGTGGAAAGCTCGTTCCCAATCCGTTTTAACAGTTCTAAAGGGCCTTGAAGCAGATTTCTTTTGTCTGCAGGTTTCTTTTTCTACTTTGTCCTGAAATTTTTTATCGATTTTTTCTGCACGTATATTTCTCTCTGGCATGGTGTCAACAAATGTTTGATATAAACCAGGAAGTAGACGAGTATGATACGTTTTACAAGAAGAACATGGAGAACCTTGGCTATTCGAGTATCTACATTCAACGAACTGGGAGAAAACGTGATGGATGTGGAATTTTTTATAAGCCAAAAAGGTTCGCTAGCTTCTCTTCGTTCCCCCGAATTCAAACTTTGCTCTCTTTGCCTTCACCTGTTACGGGCATTACCAGAAACATTTCAGAATCTTCATACAACATTGATTTGTTGAACTGTCTGAATGCTTTGAATTTCAATGTATGCTATTGCTCATCACTTATTCTGATATCCTAATTAGTGTAGAGTTGGTTATAGAAGAGAAATTATACTACAACGATTTAGTGGACAATCAAGCTGCAGACAAAATCGAGCATTTGCCTGCTAATGGGAGCGAAAAAGATGAAAATTCTGGTAGCCCTCCGTCTTTCTTAGACGAGCCCATGATTCAGTCTCACTATTCAGTCGCCTTGTATGATTCCTAGGCGCTTTCAGAAGAAAAAATAATTCTTTTCAGGCTCAGAGTGCAAAGATGATGAAAGTGCTCACGGAGATCCCAACGACCCTCGTGTAGATTAAAGCGCGACTGCGTTGGAATCATGGCTGCATTCAGGCTCAAGAATCCTTCCTCTCATCACATCATCATCATCGCCAACACTCACATTTACTGGTAATAAAAACTTTGCCCTTCAACGACATCAATTCTTACGAACGAATAATTCTTTCGAAAAATTAATCTAGGGATCCAGAATGGGCCGACGTGAAGATAGCGCAAGCTAAGTACCTTCTTTCACGGCTATCCAACTTCAAGAACAAAGTTTCATCACAATTCGACTGTGCCCCTTCAGTAATAGTGTGGCGACTTCAACTCAGTCCCCGGCGACCCCGTAAGTCTAGTAAAGTTTACGCCTTTCTTCCTTTAAATTGAAGCGCAAATGGAGTTTCATTTGTTTCATATAGGTGTATCAATATTTGGTTTCGTCGGGCGCTGATGAGTTGCCTATTATTCGATTGTCGAGCGTTTACGCCTCGACTAGAGGAGAGCCCGAGTTTACTAACTTTACGCCTGGGTTTACGGGCACGCTCGACTATATATTATTCTCTCCTTCGTAGGTATCAAACCTATTAGCTATCTCGACCTGCCCGAGAGAGAATCCGCCGATGTAGTCGGCGGTTTGCCGAATTATTTTCACCCTAAGCGATCATTTACCGATCGGAGCGAGTTTGAAGTTGAGGAGGCTTTCTAAACAATTTTTCTTGGATTTTTTTATTTATTTTTTTAATTATATTTTTTTTTCCGACGAAGATGTTCGAATTTTTTGGGAATCAGGGAAAAATATGGATTAATTTCTGCCATTGTATTCTACATCTGCATATGATTGTTGTGGTTAGGTTTTTTGAAAGACGAATGCGTTATCTGGGCGACAAATTGTAATTTAATTGGGCCGTATTGATATCTTATTGGGCCTTCGGAGCTGAGCCCATATTATTTCGGCCTGATTACATTGTCCCTACCCTACTAACAAATAGAACTGTTTGCTAGGATTTATATATGATCGGTAGATTTCTCCGACTGCAGTCGATTGCTTAGCTTACTGATCGGAGAGACGCCGTTTGTCGGAAAATTCAGCAGTTGCCACCGTAAGTTAAGCAAGTTCTTTTTTTTTTTTTCTGTTCTTTTTCCAGAGCTCTTACTGATTTGCAGTTTTCATTTAGTGCTGGTAAATGGTAATGATAAGCTGATTTTTCTCGATATTGACGATTACCTTTTTTTTTTTTCGAAACGATTACCTTACTATGTTGGATATTTGATTTCTCTGGTTATATATTTCTTTTTGCTCTATTTTAACAGATGATTGACGATCAGGGCTTGGGTGTCTTGGCCAACTTGCTGGGAATCTTTATATTTGCTCTGTGATTGCGTATCATTATGTGACGGCGGATCCAAAGTACGAGGGTAACTAATTTGCTGCTAATGTCAACCTTTGGAGAATCGAAATCTAGTATGTCATGTTTGTGTTATATCGGAAAACCTGTGCAAGGTTTTATTACCAGATAATTGTTTTCTTGTAAACTGTTAAACCATGGCTTATCATGTTCTGAAAAGAGAGTACTATTATTAAGTTTCATGAGCATTTTGCTTCTGCTTTCTCCCCATTTTTATGCATTAACACTCTTAGGGTCGTTGAAAATTTGGCTGCATTTCTCTCCGTTGTTTTTAAGGCTGTCCTTCTCTTAGTGTAGCTTTGGAGCTTCTTATAATGAAGACTATAACCACATATTGTCATACTCCATTGCCTTTACACGTAACCGAAATATGCGCACATCACAAGTGTTCACTTCTTCACATAACTTGCACGGCCAGTTTCACAATTATTCTTATATATACACATACAGATTACATAAGTAGATACACATCATTATTTGCTTCTTGGTTGTAGCAGCAACTGCAGCACTTTTACACCCAAACCCTCCCATCTCTTCCTCCCTCTTGACTGATACCCAACATTCTTACTCGATTTAGGAGACAGTGGCCAATTCCATGAGTCACAGCCATGTCCTTCAACTCTTGCAAAAACTCAAGAGTTTGAATGATCTCGGGCATCTTGGGCCTATCTTTGGGGTTCAAGCTCACACATTTTGTGCTAGTAGGCCCATTTCCTTAGCCCTTTTCACCGAGTAATGACCCGAAAGCCTCGGGTCAACTATGCAGCGTAGTCTTCTGCTGCTTGTTAAGTATGGTTGGGTCCAATCGACTAAGTTCTGTTGACCCTTTGGCCTTTTCTTGTCCACTGCCCTTCTGCCCGTTAATAGTTCTAGGAGAACCACACCGGAAACTGTAGACGTCGCTCTTTGTGGTTAGATGACCTGCTTAGTTTGAACGTTTGACATGATTATGCATATGTGATGTATGTAAAATATAGATATAGCCATATAGTATAGGTGGATAGAAATTACCTGTGCTGACATATTCAGGGCAGCGTAGCCATAGGTTCCCATGACCCGAGTGGTGACGTGGGATTTCGATCCTTCAGGTCCCATCTTTGCTAGTCCAAAATCTGATAGTTTAGCATTGAAATCCTATAAAAGGAACCAGGTAAATGTTAGGTTTTTATTTGAATTTTTAGGGCAGAAGCTCTGTTTTTAAGTTTAACGCACTCACAGAATCTAGTAAGATGTTAGAAGTCTTGAAATCCCTGTATATGACAGGCGTCTCAGCACAGTGCAAGAATGCAAGCCCCTTAGCTGCACCAGTTGCAATCTTTAACCTTGTTGCCCATGGAAGTGATATTGACAACCCTGTTTTTTTTATTTTTATTTTAAAAAAATCAAGTCTTTAGTCAATTTAAAACTTCGATTAAAAAAAAATTAAAGCAAAATACTAACTCTTACTCTTGAACAAATGATTCTCCAAGCTTCCCCTAGGCATGAACTCATAGACAAGAAGCCTCTCTTCATCTTCACAGCAGTAGCCTAACAACTTAACCAAATTTGGATGCCTCAACTGCCCGAGAAATATCACTTCGGCCTTCGAAAAGAGAACAAATTCATTACAATCAGACGATTTCACAGCACATAAACAAAAGCACGTTAAAACACTTACAAGCCATTCTCTATGTCCTTGCAAACCCTTCAATGTCAAGAAGCTTCACAGCAACAGCTTGAGCTTCAAGCCAGCCCTTAAACTCTCATCTACATATCCCTTATAAACCCTCCCAAAACCACCCTCCCCCCAACAAGAAGTTGCCCGAAAAATTCTGAGTAACTCCCTTCAATTCACTCACCTGAAAATCATACAAATCCCCGCCAAATGACTGGGCAAGATCCTCTGTAAGCCTTGCCGAGGAAGAGCGGCTGACGTCAGAGAAAGAATGGAGCTTTCGAAAGGAAGGAAGTGGTGCTATGTTCTTGGAGAACTCTGACTTTGATGGCCTGCATTTGCTGAAGCTTCTGAATATTACGTGGTCGTCTGACGAACAACATTTAGATAACGTCAAGGGTTTCCATTTGAGTTGCTGTGATGTTGATGACGCTGGCGCCGGCGACGACTTGGGCTTTGTGTTGTTCTTCATTGGTTATGGTTTGTATTACATGTATGTGTGTGTGTGTGTGTGTGTGTGAAAGTTGAGATTTTGAGGAGTGGGGTGTCTGTGGATTATGATTGTAGATTAGTGGTTGTTTATATATTCCTTGGTTTATTATTAAAATTGTAATAAAATTGTTTGGATGGGGCTAATAGGGGAGAGTAAGGACATTCTTTCTTTAACTACTCCAACCACTCTACTAAATAGGTGCTTATTATTATAATCGTTATTTAATTCCGTCGTAATCCTTTTTCCTTTTCTGTTTTTAATAATGTGCGATAGCTTGTACGTGTAAATATGGATTGTGAAGTAAATACGTACTTACACCACGTACTTTAATATTCTTTATATATATGTATATATATACACAATAGAATGAATGTCTACATGCGGAAAATTGTCAAGGTTGTATTATTGGGAAGTGTGGTCAGATGTGGCGACTTTCTAACACAAACGACCATTGATAATATAGTGATTGGCATATAATTAATTTTTAATTAGAGGATAATAATCATTCGAGGATGTCTTTCTATTTAAAGACTTCAGACTTTCGACGTGTAAGATGATTAGTAGCCGTTAGACCCTTATTCTGCAGTTGTTTGATGATGTTACTCTTCTCCGAAGCAGTTATACTCATACACACAGAAACCCACACATATTTATATATCGCTATCTATCTTATGAAAGAAAAGAACGATAACATCAGTTAATCACATACGATTTCGTGAAGCAAAAAGCATCATTAGTATCCGAGCGTTTATATGTGGCCGTGATATTCTGGGCGTATTTAAATTTTACTTCGTTGATTAATCATGGCCAGAGACTGTACCTTGATGGGAATTTCAAGTGATACCATCCACAATTTTATAATTTTGGTTTACAATTTATATAAATTTATTATTATATAGTTATTACATGGTGTTTGATGATATTATCTTGGGAGTTGTTAGAAGAATGAGGCAAGAAGTGACGTTCGTATCTTTAAGTGCATGGTTGAGACTTTCCTGCTCCATCATAACTACTATTTCCATTTCTTGGATGCTTTAATCATTCCATTTAATCAAAGGATATTAAATAAAACATTGACAATCGATCGCCAGAGAATGTTTGTATTTTCAAACATGGAATAAGATTTCATCATCTTTTTTCTTTATTTATTTCTCTAATATTTGGAATGGTTAAACAATCTCTGATCTTGTAACAAGGAGGGATTTCCTTTCCTTTTTTCGGTTTATTTACTTCATTTGTGACCCACTGTTGTTTTCAGAGATAAAGACCAAAGATATTCCCTCTATATACTCCAAACTTGAGCTCACCAAATCAATATTTTATTACATAACGCGAAAGATCATTAAACTCCGTTCATTCATATTGTATATGCTACGTTTGGATTGGGGGATTTCGATTTGAAATCCGAATTTCATTCAAATAACCCGTTTGGCAACCGCTCGGATTGGATTTCGGATTTCATCCAAATCCGAGGAGAATCCGAGCGCTTGTATTTTGATGGATTTGAAATTCGATCGGAAACGGTCCGTTTTCGAAATACCAAATCTTGCCGTGATTATTTTCTTAAATTATTATTCTTATTATTATTATTGATAAACGATGAGTCGAGCCGACCCGCGAGCTCGACGAACGACGAGTCGAGTCGGCCGACGAGCTCGACGACATGAGTCAAGTCAACTCGCGAGCTCGACGAGCCCGCTCGAGCTCGACGAGCGATGAGTCGAGCCGGCTTGCGAACTCGACGACCGATGAGTCAGTCGGCTCGCGAACTCGATGAGCCTGCTCGAGCTCGATGACCGATGGCTCAAGCGGCTCGAGAGCTCGAGGACATTTGAAATTCGGATTTTCGAAATCCTAACGTTTGCCAAACGGTGGATTTGGATTTAAAATTTGGATTTCAGAATTCATATTTCAAATCACGGATTTCAATTCAAATACATCAATCCAAACGCTGGATTTAATTGATGTAAGGTAACTGTAATCCAGTAAGTTTTAATCATATCAATAAACTAATAATAGAAATATAACAGTAAATAAGATCTGATCTTTACTTCTCATTCTTCTTGTCTTCGTCTTCTTCCCTTGGCAGCAACGAAAGCAATACTCTTTTTCTTCGTAATTTCAGTAATTGCTTTCTCATGTTCTTTCATGGCTTCAACCACCATTTTCTTCTGTTGTTTCCATGGAAAGAAACAATCTTCGTCGTAGATATTATTTACCAGCCCATAATCTCCGTAATAAACATTCTTCTCAGCATCTCCTTCGCCACCTTTCTTACCATTATTCTCACGAATGTCTTCTTTTCTTTTGCATCTTTGCCAAAGCCAGAATAATCTCGACCTTGCAGAAGATCGTGATTCATCCATGAAAAAATAAAATGTATATATTTTGTTTCGATGTAATTATTATATATAGGGGTGGTGGGTTTTTTGTTTGAGAGCGTATGCATCAAGAAATTCACACCTATACGATGTGAATATTTATTGTGCACAGCTGTTTTGATTCCATATAATGAAAATAGGCTCACATTCACTCTCTTGATTTTCGTTTTTCTTCGTACTAAAATTAATATGTAGAGCTAGAAGTAGAAAAACTAATATTTTTCTTGGAGTATTAATTAACCGATTAGCATGTAATAAATCGAAACATCTTCACCTAGTTTACTATATAGTAGGCTCGAAATTAACTTCCCAAAAGCCAAAGTAACAGAATCGAAACAAACAGATAAGCGTTTTCAAGTTTTCGGCCGTACTAACGACTTGGAAATTGAAATATTACATAAAATGTGACCACAATTACAAGGAGAATATACTCAAGTCTCTGATATTTGATTTACAGTTCATATTTAAACAGCGGGCAATAATCGACCACAACGATCGATCACTATGACATTTAAAATATGCTTTTTCATCACGATTGCAGTTGGATAATAATGCACGGATTGATCACTTACTTTCCACTATACGTTCCCCGAATCTGAACTTGAGTCGTAGAAATCACTAGGGCATGGAGTCATCACTTCAGATTCGAGAATTTGAACCACCCTATGCATAGTGGGGCGATATTCGGTGGTCGAAGAAACGCATTGTATGGCGATTGAAAGTAAGGCATCGAGGGTTTCCAGCTCCACTCCTTCGCAGTGTGGGTCGAGTATTTCCGCTGTCTACTTTCCGTGACTAAGTAATTTAACTGCAGAAAATATAAAATCGAACGTGTAAGGTTATCGTAGTTACTGCTTTAAAGAGTAGCAGCACATTTAGATATAGTAAGGACGAATAGAACAGAGAAGAAGGTCATACCCATCCAACAATGTTGAGGCCCCTCTCAATGAAAGATTATCGGTAGGCCGTTTTCCACTGATGATTTCAAGAACCAAAACCCCAAAACTGTAAACATCGGTTTTCTCTGTAGCTCTGCCACTCTGCATATACTCTGCACAAAATTTATTTTGGAGGGTCAGCATTGGCAAAACCTGTTTGTGGTGTGATTTATGACAACCCATGTATTGTTGCTCAAAGGTGCTAAAGACATGATAAGGGCTAATACTAGCATTCATTGGCCTCACCAGGGGCCAGGTAACCAAATGTGCCCGCAACTATTGTTGTTATGTGGGATTCCTCATCCTCCAGCAATTTAGCAAGTCCAAAGTCGGAGACTCGTGCATTGAAATACCCATCAAGCAATATGTTGCTTGCCTTGATATCACGGTGGATGATTCGAGGCGAACAGTCATGATGCAGATAGGCAAGACCTTTTGCAGCTCCCATGATGATATTTAAACGAGCATCCCAATCTAGCTGCTCTGATTTCTCTGCGTAAAAAGATAGAGACCAGCGTGATATATCCACCTGAAATGAAGTACTAAAAAAAATCAATAAACGAATTCCTCACCGTGAAGAGCTTCATCGAGGCTGCCTCCTGATAGGAAATCGTATATCAGTAATTTGGATGTTGGAGAATTGCAATATCCTCGGAGGTTAACCAGGTATCTGTGTTTGATGCTTCCAAGAATTTCAAGCTCTCGTTCGAAAACAACGGTCGAAACTCTCATGTTTCTTCACAATTCTTTTCAAGGCAAACATATTGCCGTCATCCATTGTGAGTTTGTACACTGTGCCAAAGCCTCCAGCACCAATTATATGCTCTTCATTTAAACTCTCCAATTTCCTGATAACATCCTTTGAGGAGTAAGGCAGGTCTCCATGGAACATTACAATTGAGGCTCCTGCAAGTAACATTAAAACAGAAAAAACTCATACGATGCAAAAGTCCAGGCTGGCCTGATCAAATAATAGATGGAAGAAACAGAAATTATGAGCATATAGGAGTAAGATGCGTACCTCCACTCACATCAACAGCAAGGCCTTTGGCATCGTTCTTACCAAGCCTTTTGTACAGGTAACAGCCCCAGAAACACATAAGTGCAACCAGAAGCAATGCACCGACAGTGGCTATAGCACTTACAAAAAGCCTCCCCGAGTTCTTTTTCGCTTGTAATGGGTCTACAGTTACAACACTGATTAGGGTTAGTACGATTGATGTACACATAATCGCACTACGGTATGGTAAGTTAGATATAAAAAGGAACTCAGAGTCTTTGACTGGGGTAATTACTTCTGCACAGCAATTAATGAGTATTATCAACCAAAAACTAGATTCTTTGCATATTCAGATGGATCAGACTGTCCAGAGTATCATTATTGATCTATACCAATTTCAAGAAACAAAAATGATGGAAAATCTTTCTGCCAAAAACATTACCTGGATGACTAGGGTGTGAGCCTGAAGGATCACCCTTGCATGCTTGGATTTGCTTGCCACACAACTCAAGATTACCGACAAAGCTAAAAGCAAGGATGTTAATCAGGAATGAAATGTAGATTTGAAGCGTAAAATGGGGGTAGAAAGTAGAATGAAACTGTGCAATCATATTAAGTAAAGGGAAAGAGGAACAAAGTTATCCCAAAAGAGGAACATCAGTAATGATGTATCACTTACGAATCATTTTGAAAGTTTGCAAGAACACCATCAGAAGGTATAGGTCCCACCAAAAAGTTTGTCGATACGTTGCTTCAAATATCACAGGATTTACTGAATTAGAGCAATGAAGTAATAATGCAAATAAGGAAAGCCGATTCGCTACTCACAAACTTGAAAGTTTGGTTAGCTTCCCAAGCGAAGCAGGAATGTTTCCACTGAGAGAGTTGCTAGAGAGATCCCTGACATAGTAGGACATGATGAAATGTTAACTGTAAGGTTAGTTCGGCGCTGTCCAAAAATGAATTGCTGAACATGTACACAAAAAGAAAAAATATTTGTCAAATGAACAGAGAATGTATAATGATAAAACTGTTGTTCTCAACGAGTAACTTGAGTAGGTTCCCAATTTAATTCACGTACAAACAAAGATATATTTTCCAGCTACCTCAATCTTCATATTTTCCACCTATCATATATTTCATTACAAATGACAGAAAATATTGAACTATCTAATTACCGTAGCACTGACAATTATTACCAGGTCCAAAAGTTACTTACAGTTTCTCCAGCTGAGAAAGGTTTCCCAGTTCAGTAGGAATCAATCCGCTAAAGTAGTTACCTTGCAAGAAGCTGTATAAATGGTAATTGTCTCAGTATTGACACAACTTACACAATTATTCGCACATCAGTGCTCCTCAAAACAAGCAAACACTATCACAAAGTACAGACTTCCATTCCAAAGATCATGCTTTTAACATTTCCAAGAAAATTATCAGCATCAGAGCCAATTGCTTACAGTGACTGTAACTGTGTGCAGTTCCCCAACTCTGGTGGTATGGCGCCATATAAATTATTGTCATGAAGAGCTCTACAAACAAGTATTCATATAAGCTTCAGTAATAGAGCGGAGGCCAAGAAAGGAGAAATTTAAGTTCCATACAGAAATTGCAGCTGGTCAAGCTTCCCGAAGTCTGGCAAAATAGGCCCATTCAATTTGTGGTTAGAGAGGCTCCTGCCCAAAAGAAATATGCAAATCACATGGAGAAGTATAGGCAGAAACTTAACATAACATTAATAACATGTTATATCAAACAACTTTATACATCCTGAAATACCAAGAACTTACAAGGCTGTAACTCTTCTTGACTTGACGTCACATTTTACTCCTCTCCATCCACATGGATCATCATCCTCTGGGGTCCATTCAAGAAGGATACCATCTGAACTAATTATAGATGTCCTAAAGTTGACCAAAGCTTGACCTAAATTGAAAATATAATCGATAAAATCCACGAAACTCACTACTGTTTTTATAATTAACAGGCTCACCACTTATAAGTGGAAGTCAGACAATGAGTTGAAATCATACCATCGGGACTGAGCGCTTCAGTGTGCTTTGATTGACTAGACAGCAAAATCATGCAGAAAAGCAACTGCAGGAAATTCACTGAAGAACTTCCCATTGTCCAGATATAACAAACAAAGTTATAATAAATTATAACATGTGAGGGCTTGTAGTTTGATGACGTGACAGTGAACCACGTAACAATTTAACCAAGTAGCTTCCTGCAAAAATAAAGCAAATGACGTTAGTTCCACACAAGCATCGAATATCCTGAAATTCTTGCGGAAAATTGACTCAAAGTCTTAACTCCATATTTTTCTGATGAATGCAAATCAGTGAGTAGCATGATTATAGCAAACAACTTATAGATTCTAGGTCTCCAGCTCATCGATTCAAAGGTAAGTTACTCTCCAATTCTAAAGAGAGGAACTATAACTTTTTTCAGCTGGCAATTAACCTAGCGGAGGCAAATAGTACTAGAAACACAGATAATACAAACATCCGACCAGAATCTAGAACAGGCGATCTAAACATTCTTCCACGAGAAATAAAATACCAATACCTGGAAGTGACAGTGAGTAGTGGCAGATTCGATCTATGCAATTTAGCTCATCCAAGATAAATATGCAGACTCCAACTGAGAGGTGAGCTGTAAAGGATGTAATGGCGACAAAAATTTAAGGCTGTGATGTGTTGCTCCTCTCTCTCTCTCTCTCTTAGATAAATGTGTGTATGCGTATGTGGACGGATGCGTTTGTCTACTGTGCTTTGCTTAGGCAGAGAGATGATCGTTAGTGAGAGAGAGAGAGAGAGAACGGCACGTGTGAACGAGACGATATTGTGATTTTGCCCCTTGAACTTTTCAGATAGTATGACCAAGTCCTTAACAAATTTTCTTTAGAAAACAGTCCTTCAAATATGTTGCTAAACAGTATCAGGTCCCTACCTTCTATCCTCTGCAATTTAGTCCTTCCTAAGATTTGATTAGATACATCACGTTCTTTCGAGTTCATTCGATGTTCCAGAGAATTTCATAAGCCAGAAACGAAACGTGCGAGATTCTCGGGTTACGCTGAAGAAGATGACGAGGGGAAAGCAAAAGATCGAAGCACAGAAAAAGAATGCCGAGAAAAGTCAGAAAGCCAAGGGTTCACAGATCGAGGCTCGTGCGGATGGCCTCAAAGTTGTCTGCCCAATCTGTAAGGTAACTATTCTCTCTTGATTATATTCGTTTTTTCACATCGATTAAATTCGTTTATCGTGTGATCGATCGTGTGGGGAATTTGCTGATTTCGATTGATGAGCTAATTGAAAGATTAACGCCTTTTTTCTGTGAAAAACTGATTGAATTGCAGCATCTGCGCATCTGTTTTCTCCATTACTGATCATTTCTGCAGCAAAAGCACTTCTCGAAACTATAAGCTATTTCGTGAAGTGTTTTGCTTCTCCATATCCATTCCTTGATTCGTTCAATCTCAATCTGTTGCAAGAGCACTTGTTTTACTGAAATCAATCGTTGAAAGAAGTAACCTTCGAAGGTCTCTTCTCTGCTGCTTTGCACGAGTAGCAGGTCCTCCTATGTATTCCAAAATCCAACACTTGAATCAATATCTTCAATTTCTTTTAACGAAGTGGCTGAGATCTCTATCTTTGTATGTCAATTTTGCTGAATTGTATTGTTGATTATGGCGATCATCGGAGAATACGAAGCTCCGAGACATTTTTGCACGAATATTGAACAGCGAAGCTTTGAATTTGCAGGTTTCACTAGCTAATGAAAAGCAGCTTCTTGATCATTATGGCTCTAAGCATCCGAAAGAGAAACCCCCGACAACCTCCACGTCATAGCAGATCGGAAGAAAGACATGTTTTCAGTGACTGCAAACGTTGTAACTGTGTAATAATAAAATGTAGAGTTCTCTGTTTTACG
This sequence comes from Craterostigma plantagineum, assembly GCA_027422505.1. Taxonomy (NCBI): domain Eukaryota; kingdom Viridiplantae; phylum Streptophyta; class Magnoliopsida; order Lamiales; family Linderniaceae; genus Craterostigma; species Craterostigma plantagineum. Next base: position 60,290 of record JAPQWV010002129.1, read on the forward strand.
TCGTGTGTGAGATTGTAAAAGATGTGTTGTAATGTTAGTACTCAGACAATTGGTTTCTTATATAAATGTCATTTTTCACTTGGGAAATTTTAGTAGATGGCCGAATCCATAAATTTGGCCCAATAAATAAGCCCAAATCTGGAATCTCGAACATCAAAAGGAAAATTGCAACAGAAATCAGCGACAAATTTGCAAATCTTCATTCAGTACATACGTATCACCTGCAATTTTACGAGAGTACATCGTTAAGCGCAAAGTGTTCAGTCCATTCTCTTGCCTCATGATTTGTTGAGGACGGGAGTGAGGAGAGACTAAGCATGGGGAAAACACAAGACATATTGTCGGAGCTTCTTGGCGTTGAAATGGAGCTTAAGGATGTTCAGGGTACACTTTTATTTTCCTTCGTCCTCTTTGTTTTCTCTGTTAATTATTGTCCTAGCACTACACTATATAGTTGAAGGTTTCGCCTGTAGTGACACGTATCTGTTTCTTTTCAGATCAGATTAACATCTTGCTCGGGCAGCAAGAACAGCTATATTCAAGACAATCGCAGCTTAAGGCGTTATTGGAGACAACGAGTCATTAAATAGCGACAAGGATGATGATGGTGAAGCTTCTGTTTCTGCTGAGGATTGGTCTGGCCCTTTTGCGTGGGACGCCGAAGCTGAGGACTTGAGGTTTAATGTCTTTGGGATATCTGAGTACCGTGCAAATCAGCGTGAGGTTGGTAAAAAATATGAATTCATAAATGTGTTTGTAAGGAAAATGGTTGGATGACGTTCAAGTTCATTTGGTTACTTCTAATGGCGCCTTTGAAATGTCGAGGTTTCTTCTGTTGTCTCGAACAGATCATCAATCCTGTCATGAGTTCGAGAGATGTTTTAGTAATTATGGCTGCTGGCGGAGGAAAGAGTCTGTGCTACCAACTTCCTGCGATCCTTAAAGAGGGTGTGGCTCTCGTCGTCAGTCCATTGCTTTCGCTTATTCAAGATCAGGTTTGCTTTGCATTTGAGTTGAGGTTTGCTGCAATAATCATGAGAAATAATATGGGTTCTAAATTTTGACGATTTATTTAGGTAATGGGCCTGGCTGCTCTGGGGATCAAGCGTTCATGCTGACCTCGACGACAGACAAAGAACACGAAAAGTTCATATATAAGGCTCTTGAGAAGGGTGAAGGAGATCTCAGAATACTCTATGTCACGCCGGAAAAGATATCAAAGAGCAGAGATTTATGTCGAAATTGGAGAGAAGTTCATCACGCTGGCCGTCTTTCACTAATTGCCATGATGATGTAAGTATTTGATTACAAGAGATTTCTGCTTCATCTACTGAGTTATGTGCTAGTTGTTTGCATCTTATAATGCTATTTTCTGCAAATACGTTGTTGCAGGAGGCACATTGTTGTAGTCAGTGGGGCCATGATTTCGTCGTCCAGACTACAAGAATCTCGGTATATTAAAGACTCAGTTTCCTGATGTTCCTGTAGTAGCCTTAACTGTATGTCATGTAAACCTTTTATTTGGTTATGCTATGATTTCGACATCTATCGAACTCAACAATTTTCCTCTTTTAGGCCACTGCGACAAAGAAAGTTCAAGATGATTTGATGGATATGCTTCATATTCCTAAATGCGTCAAATTCTTTAGCTCTGTGAATAGGCCCAATTTATTTTACATGGTACGTCTACCTTACGTCATTTTGATATTCCTCTTGAATGTGCTTTAAAACCATGCAGTGTACTTTGTAGGTACGAGAAAAATCATCAGTTGCCAAGTCAGTTATTGATGGCATGGCTGAATATGTACAAACGTCATATCCAAATAATGAATCGGGGATTGTTTATTGTTTTTCAGAAAAGAATGTGAACAGGTACATGACCTTCTTTTCGTGCTTGATTTTGTCATTAAAGCATGATTTTCATCAGACGAGAGTTTTAGGTCAGAGTTTATTGCATGGATGTCAACATCTAGATAAAATTCTAAGACAGTGATGTGGCGTTTCTAGAGAAGAAAATCGAAAAGTTTGACAGGGAGATTTGTAGTTTTTCTGTGATTAATTTATGAATAAAATCAGGTCGCCCAGGAATTGCGGAGAGCGCGGAATCTCAGCTGATTATTATCACGCAGATATGGATGTCCATGCTCGTGAAAAAGTTCATATGCGGTACCTATTTATATATTTAGTTTTCTCATGCCACAATACTTTTTGGTAGTCACTTTGGCTTCCATCTACAGATAGCATGTGTTACAGTATATTGACTTGGTTTCTGCCTCTCGATATTGTCATAGGTGGAGCAATGGAAAATTACAAGTCATTGTTGGCACGGTGGCATTTGGAATGGGGATCAATAAGCCAGATGGTAAGTTACTCTACTGTACTTTATCTAGACTTTTACCATTTTAGTTGGACATATGTTCATAATGTATATTCATGCTCTTCTTTATATTTGATTATGATGATTAAATTTCTTTCTTTTAATTTACTGTGTGTGTCCGACAAACATATTTTGTTGTAGTCAGGTTTGTCATTCATCACAGCTTAAGCAAATCAATGGAGACATATTACCAGGTTTGTGTGACCTTATCAAATATTTTCATATTCTCTTGCCATTATATATATATATATATATATATATATCTTATTACAGGAGAGTGGTCGGGCTGGGAGAGATGGACTTCCTTCTGAATGTTTGCTCTATTTTAGACCTGCCGATGTACCTAGACAGGTAATACTCTGATTGAATATCTTTAATTTATAGTTCTTTCACTTGGTACTATGCAACAAATTTGACATCAATTGACTTTGTGCAGAGCTCTATGGTCTTCTATGAGAATTCAGGGTTACAAAAATCTCTACGATATTGTGCGGTATTGTATGGTATGCTTCTTTATTGGGAAGGCTAGGCCGGCAGACATTAGCTTCTCGATTCCTACTGAGCATTAAACTAATAATTTCATGTTTAATCACATGCAGTCTAAAAAACTATGTCGCCGTGGTGCTTTCTTCAAAACATTTTGCTGAGCCTCTACAGACTGCAAAGGTACAATAGTTGCTGGATTCATCCGTGGTTTCTTTCGTTTATATACACTTGCCAATGCAAGATTTTCTCTATTTCATACACAGGAATGTGCGATAACTGTGCCTCAAGCAATGTGATCAATGAGTTAGACGTCTCTGGTAAACCAAAAGTAAATTTTGGATTACCCCGTGCCTAGAATCAGTTCAAAAGTCAAATTCTAACAATGATGTGTTCTGCAGATCATGCAAAACTTGTTGTTTCTATGTTGCAAGAAATGCAAGGGAATGACCAGAGAGTAACAGTGCTGCAGTTAGTTGAAA